>CAJVPN010000764.1:0-21648 GCA_910592215.1 Entrophospora candida
AATAATGATATTGGCTTTAATAATAGTAATGATGAAAATACTTACTCTCTATTTATTATTTAAAATAAATTGAAATCGAACAGTTAATATGTTTTCAAAAACAATGATAACAGTGATAATAGTAATGATGAAAATACTTACTCCCTATTCATTATTTAAAATAAAGTAAAAATTAACAGTTAATATGTTTTCAAAAATAATGATATTGGCTTTAATAATAGTAATGATGAAAATACTTACTCTCTATTTATTATTTAAAATAAATTGAAATCAAACAGTTAATATGTTTTCAAAAACAATGATAATAGTGATAATAGTAATGATGAAAATACTTACTCCCTATTTATTATTTAAAATAAAGTAAAATTAACAATTAATATGTTTTCAAAAATAATGATATTTGTTTTAATAATAGTAATGATGAAAATACTTACTCTCTATTCATTATTTAAAATAAATTGAAAATCAATCAACAGTTAATATGTTTTCAAAAACAATGATAACAGTGATAATAGTAATGATGAAAATACTTACTCCCTATTCATCATTTAAAATAAAGTAAAATTAACAGTTAATATGTTTTCAAAAATAATGATAATAGTGATAATAGTAGTGACGAAAATACTTACTCTCTATTCATTATTTAAAATAAAAATAAAAATTAATAGTTAGTATGTTTTTAAAAACAATGATATCAACTTAATAACAGTAATGACAAAAATACTTACTCCCTATCATTATTTAAAATAAAATGAGAATCAATCAACAGTTAATATGTTTTCAAAAATAATGATAATAGTGATAATAGTAATGATGAAAATACTTACTCCCTATTCATTATTTAAAATAAAGTAAAAATTAACAATATGTTTTCAAAAATAATGATATTGGCTTTAATAATATATAGTAATGACAAAAATACTTACAGGCTATTCATTATTTAAAATAAACCAAAAATAAATGGTTAATATGTTTTCAAAAACAATGATAATATATAGTAATGATGAAAATACTTACACTCTATTTATTATTTAAAATAAAGTAAAAATTAACAGTTAATATGTTTTCAAAAACAATGATATTGGCTTTAATAATAGTAATGATGAAAATATTTACCCTCTATTTATTATTTAAAATAAAATGAAAATCAGTCAACAGTTAATATGTTTTCAAAAACAATGATAATAGTAATGATGAAAATACTTACTCCCCTTAATCCCTATTCATTATTTAAAATAAAGTAAAAATTAACAGTTAATATGTTTTCAAAAATAATGATATTTGCTTTAATAATAGTAACAATGAAAATACTTACTCTCTATTTATTATTTAAAATAAAATGAGAATCAATCAACAGTTAATATGTTTTCAAAAACTATGATAATAGTAATGATGAAAATACTTACTTCCTATTCATTATTTAAAATAAAGTAAAAATTAACAGTTAATATGTTTTCAAAAATAATGATAATAATAATAAGGCCGTTCAAATTATTTATTTATTTAACATCCACCAGAAGCATAGTGGAAGTTTTTTGTTACACTAAATGTTATATAGAACCCATTGCTCTTGAAACTTCACCAGTATATATAGTCATTACTTCTCTAAATTGAAGATCAAGTTCAGTTCCAATTCAAATCTAGTTTATCACTTGCTTTTTATTGCCAGAATGTTTGCCGTGTATTGTAAGTTACGTTGTACAATATAAAAAATTAATATAACATTTTAAAGAATAATTATAAAGCACGTGATTTAACTGTAAAACAAAGTATTCGAAGAACTTTTTTCATAAAACATGTGACTTTTGTGTGTAACAAACATTTATCCCCTCTTAATTTTCAAAAATGTTAAACAAATAATTAAATTTGAACGGCCTAATAATGACAAAAATACTTACTTCCTATCATTATTTAAAATAAAACAAGAATCAATCAACAATTAATATGTTTTCAAAACAATGATAATAATAATGACGAAAATACTTACAGCCTTATTCAATATTTAAAATAAAATAAAATTTAACAGTTAATATATGTTTTCAAAAATAATGATAATAATTATGACGAAAATACTTACAGGCTATTCATTATTTAAAATAAAACAAAATTAACAGTTAGTATGTTTCAAAAATAATGATATTGAGTGTAATAATAGTAACTTACCAATCTATTTATTATTTAAAATAAATGAAAACCAATAATTAATATGTTTTCAAAAACAATGATATTGACTGTAATAAATAATAATACTTACGGAACTATTTATTATTTAAAATCAAATGAAACCCAATAGTTAGTATTTTTTAAAAAACAATGATATTTGACTATAATGATGTTTATTGAAATAGTTAAATGAAATACCTCGCTCCTCCAAATTATTGTTATCATCCGTTGGACTTGCTAAAGCAACAACAGCAGCAAAGATAGCCAAAAAGAGAAGAGAAATATTGGAAATACTGAATTTCATTTTGATTTGTTCAGTTAATTCTTAGCAAATGTTGGTTTTTTTTTTCAAATTGTATGCAGTCAAGGAATTTATAAAAATTTATAGTAAACCAGTTATTTTAGAATTTTGGTTATTCTTCGCAATCACAGATAAATGGATCTTTTAAATATTCGATTTAATGTTAATTAAACAAGAAATTGATTGTTGATTGTGAATGGGCTGTGTCTTATGTCATACATAAAGCGAATAGTTTAACGACAACAAACAATAAACAACAAAGAAAAAAGAAAAAACGCAACCGGTTATTTACTTTAAGGTGTTGATCGAAGATAAATAATAAAGCAAACATTCGGAATTAGTGATAAACGGAAATGATCGATATCATTATATCCCTTAAACGGTCTTTAATGGTAACACGGAATAATGTTTTGTTCTTGCATTCTTATTGGCAACGATATTCAAAGTAAAAATAGTCGATTGACCAACTTTTAAGGAAGATTTTACGAAAACCACAAGGACAACAACCGAATTTTTATTCATAGATCAATCAGCTGAATCTCAAAGATATTTTCGTATTAGGAAGTGATACCTTCAGAAAAAGTTTTTTATAAAAAGAAAAAAAATTTCGGCAATCAATTAGCCGATTAACCGTTTAAGGGATAAGAAAATTATAATTAAAGTTAACGTTTTGTGATATTGTCATACTACAGTTAAAAATCTTGTTCATTTTTTATATTATAAAAATGGTGATTTATATTACTATTATTACTTACTATATTAATATTCATTTGCTGATTTTTTTCGGAGGTTTTTTTCTTGCAGAAATTTTTATTATTGCATCATTAAGAAAAGAGAACACTACTATCGAATTACTATGATTTGATAATGATAATAATAATCATCAATTATTCACTATTTTGTCAACCACTAAGATCATACAAAGAATTAATAACAGAAACACTCACATTAACTCCTACTACTAATCGAATTATAAACCATAATGAGTTACCACTTGTAAAAGATGAGTTGTCAATAATAACACTAAAAATAAATCTCATGAGTCATGACGTTGATTGGGCTGCTGTTTTTCATAAGGGTATTTTACATATGACTATTAATTATTTATCTCAAAAAGTTCTTTAAAATAGGAAAATTCCACGTGACTTGCGTGTTATTTTTGCAGTAATTTATTCCAAGTGTTTTGATATCGATGCCACATACGTTTATATAAAAGAGATCGACATTTCGGAACCTGCTCTATTCTGAAGCAATGGGAATGAAAGTGTATTTTTATGATATTGTTGTGCGTGAAAATGAAAATGCAATTCGCATATTGATACGTGAAAATTAAACTCCTCCGTAGTTTAATTATAGGTACAACATAACTGACGATGATAACACTAATAATCATTTAATATGCAGACGATTACATAATTATATATTATTAATATAAATATATATTAAAATTTTTCTTATTCCTACATAAATAATATAAATAATAAACGAACAATTCGATCAAGTATTTAGTAACAAGTAAAGACTATTGCGTTTTTTTTACAAAACTTACAAATCTTGCCACAACAGATTTTTAAATAAATTTTCCTATCGTTCGCTGTGACAAGGTTTGACTGTAGCTTTTAATAACAAATCTATTTATTGACAGATTTACCCACTTATGACCTGTTGCTTAAGGGTCAGGGACCTAGAATTATTCTCCCATACACAAGGAAACTACCTCTCTTAGTATTAGTACTTTGAGCAAAATTTAATTTTATAATTAGATTTTTTAACAAATTCAAATATCTTTCCACGTTTTGACTCTTCAACATTACATAGATAATTAACTATATATTTGGTATTTGTAACTTCATCAATATAGATATGTTACAAAATGGAAATCAGGATCGGCTTTGAGCTGGTTCCATAAATTTTATTTTTGGTACTGATTTACAAAAACTTCTCACACATACAAAACCCGCTATTGATTTTTGATGTTCGCTGACATTAGGGGAAACAACCTCTGAGATTGGATAAACAATTCATTTTTGGTTGTTGATAATAATATTGATGTTCGTTGGTGTTGGAGAAAGGATTTACGATGATGATGTTGATGCAAATTATTAGTCGTATTTTCTTTCTCCATATTAATATATAGTGTAGTAAAATTGTGGCAAGTGTTAGCATAAAGACTACTTCTTTTTACAAATAATGTTCTATATTCTATGAAAAATGTACATTAACAAATTGTAAATTGAATGAAGAAATACAATGAATGAATGAATATGTGAGAAATGGATATATGTAGTGTGTGAAAATGAATTTAGATTCATGTATACATTAATAGATAAGAATGGTTTTATGTGTACGAATGGACTACCAAGTAATTAATTAAATCCAAAAATTCTAAAAATCAACCAACTCTTTAACATATCTATTAACACCAACTAAACTTTTGACGACACCAACCAACTTCATCAACTCATTAATTAGATGACTAGACTTTATCAAATAAGCACAATAACATGCATAAGCCGGCGTTTCAAAGTTATGTTTTGATAATCCGGACGCAGTTCTACTGATCTTAGAACTTATTTTTCCAGCCAATCCAAATTTCGCATCACCCGATGCCACAATATTATAAGGTGGTAGACTAACACGATTTTCTAAAGCTGTCCCCAAGATATGAAATGCGGTCAAGATGTGTGTGATGTAGTGACATTTTGCTGGTGATAAAACATCAGCCAAGTCTGTTTTCCACTCTGTTCCATTCAAACTCAACAATTCGTATTCAATTCCACAAACTAAATTCAACATGTTTTCAACTATATCGATCATCCTTTTATATTTTTCCTCGGGATAATTTCCACGTAATGGTGGTTCGTAAACTGTTCTTGACAATAATAATCGTGTAATGCCGATTGATCGATTGATTCGTGAAACCAACTTACGAAATGGTTTGGTTGTGTTTAGTGAATTGGATTTGGTTTCTTTTAACAGCGATGAGACAGTCATTGAATAAAGTACTCCTATGTCGGCTATTGTGTGTGCTAATCGATGTCTCACTTCTACTCTTCCTGCGTGTGGCCATGGGAACATTGTCATAATAAATGCAGCTGTTATACCAACAATTACTGCAGATGTACGCTAATAATATAAAAAATTAATGAATTTATAATTTATTTATAGATAAAATAAAAATAAACAAATAAATTATAAAATTATAAAAATACCTTTTTAGCAACAACTAAAACATCATCATGCAATCCAACACCCATACTAGCCTGATAAGCATTAGCCAACACTAATGCAAAGTTTACCAACATTATCACACCACCAACGGTCCAAACTTTAGCATTTAAATATACAAACCAAAGTAATAAAGAGAATAAAAATAATACAGTGGCCAATCCATAAGTGTTTCCGCCTGTAATCATCCAAGCTATTATTGCCATGCTAGCACCGACAACTGATCCTAATAATCTTCCAACTAATTGCAATACTGCACCACCTGTTGTTGGTGAAAATGATAACACTGCACTTATTATTGCCCACTACAAAATTATTATACCAATCACATATAAATAATCGATCGCATTGCATTAATAATAAAATGATAATAATAATTAATTATTGTTTACCTGACCACGATAATTATCAAACCATTCATACGAATAAGGTAAAAAAGCGGGTATGCCTAAAGCTGTCACCACAATTGTATTTTTAAAAGCATATCTAGCATATTTACTATCAAACCAATTTCTTATTTGCCATAAATTATACCATAATTTTTGTATTTTTGTGGTTGGAAGAGTAACATCCGGATCATAAAATTCCATCCCCAATTCTTCTTCTTGTTCACGTCTACTTTGTGTTTCAAAGACTCTCCAACCATCCTCATTAATCTCACCAACATTATGCATTCGTTTTAGTAAAGGAATTGGTGGCATCCAAAGTTTTTTGAAATGTCGAGAAGTTTCCAATACTTTTATAAGGCCAACCAGAGAACCTAAACTTTCAGCAAAGACCATTAAATCATTTTCAAAGAACATCAATAGTAATAACACACGTTGTGGTGACGGACTTATTGTTGGTGTTTCGTTAAATAAACGATCCAGATATATACGACGAGCCTGCTGATAATTTCTAATGGCCGACTGTAGATACTCCAGTGGATTATTCAATGGACTAGTTTTATGGGAAATGGCAGAATTGTTGCCGAATGGCAACCATCTATAATACCATGGTGAACTACAATTATGTCGCAGATGATCAACACGAGATACGCAATCTGCTAGACACAATTGACATGTTTCAGATAGCTCACTACAAATTTGTTTGAAAATATCTAATAATTTATCTAAATCTTCTTCACTTCCCGTGGTGTTTGCTGAGCTAGTTGGTGCTACAGATGGATAATATGAATAACAACTACTAGAATAACTGTTCAGACGATTACGAAATCCATAACGATTCCTATAATTATCGCTGCTGTTATTGTTGTTGTTGCTATCATTATTGATATCATTATTGACATCATTATTGACATCATTATTGACATCATTATTACTTTGCTGTTGTTGTCGTTGTCGATGTTGATGTTGTATGCCAGCAGTTAGTTCATGTTCAGCATTTGTATCTAAAAGTATCTGGACTGTACCCTCTTGACCATCTTTCATCAATTCCTCCTCAATCACTCCACTTAACGCCAAGCCACCTAAAGTCATGTGCATAGATTTCACCAACCTATTAATCTCAATTAAATCCTGTGGACCAATTTTTGAAAAACTTATTTCATGTTGAGCTTCACGTTTAGCTGTGTCCAAATTCAATAAATTATCTTGTGCTTGACGATGAAACATAGCAATTGTGTTACGATTGTATGGGTCGCATAAAAAAAAATGAGTTTCATGTTCCAATAGATGTATGAAGCTTTGTAACGTGGCATGTAAATATGGTATATAATTCGTTGTAGCATTTTCTGGCCATAATGATATATTGACAATCAATGAACATGCAGGACCAATAAGCATTGGTATCACCAGAGTTTTCTGATTTCCCATAAAAAAAAAGATTAGTAATGAATTCCTTTATTAAAATATAACAAAGGGGAAAGGAAAATCAGACTAACCAATATACTATTGGTATCTTGGGGTCTTATGTATGATTGAGTTAAAGAAAATGTCATTATGATACAAGCATTGATGGAGCCATATCTCATAGGGGGCCATTTAATCTTATCATATGAAAGGATGAAGGTACCAATAGCCAAGAACAACAAACTAATTATTGCCGAACCTATATTAAATATTTCATCGCCACGAATTGCATCTGATATTTTGATTCCAACGTAAGACCATAAAGTAGCTATGCATGCACCTATTATTCCCCAGCCTGCACTCTTTTTTTCATAATAACAAGATCAAGAGAAAAAGATCGACAGAAAATGTCATTATCACGATACTAATACTCGGAACGTTAAATTACGAAATAAATTTTTATTTACCTCAACCAAAGAACCAAAAGTTCCTGATGGTTGAAAATAACAAACCATCACAATCGCCAAAAAAGTTCCCGTCCCAATTGTTTTCATGACAGGCACGGTAAGAACTATAAGAAAAGCAAGCCAATAAGCAACAGCAGCTTTTAAAACTTTTTTTGTCATTGGCCAAGTCAGTTTTAAAGCAATATCATGATAAATCGGTATTAACAAATGATCTAAAAAAATTGACCATTTTAAATATTCGATACAATTTTTAGGTTTTGGTATTGATGGTTTTTTTATATTGACGTAATTGTTAGTATTTGGATCTATGCAACCTAATTTTTCAAGTTCTTTAAGAGCCTCTATATTATTACTATTATTATTATTATTATTATTATTTCTATTTCCACGATTGTAATTTAGATTATTTTTGATTTTAAATAATTGGTCAGGTGTTAAAGTTAACTCGTTATCAAAAAAAGCTTCATCGTTATTATTATGGCTATTATTGTTGTTTAGATGATTGAATGCCGAAGCACTTGATTCGCCTTCTTCTTCCTCCAGTGTAGATAAAGTGTGTATAGTTAAAGAAGAACAAGATTTAGATAATTTTGGACATTTATTACTGTTACTATTACTATTACTATTACTATTACTATTACTATTACTATTAATATTACTATCACTATCACTATTACTATTGTTATTATTATTATTATCCGTCATTATTTTTGTTTTTTTTTTTAACTTGAACAAAAAAATATTTTAGTTTTATTTTTAAAGAAAAAGAAATACGTCATATCATCATTTATTTATTGTAAAAAAAAAAAAAAAATAAATAAAAATTAGATAAGGAAAATTTGTTATCAAACTAACGTTATTTATTTTAAAAAAAACCAAATCGAGTCAATCACGCATAAATCACGCATTATAACAATTTTATTATTATTACTTTATTATACTTTATTATTTTATTTTCTATCTATAAAAGGTGAATTTCGACTAAGACAAATTTGATAATTACTATTAGAATACATCAATTTTTCTATTTTATGCACTATAACATTCATTATATTATTTATTATATTATTATTATTATAGTAAATATTATTAATTTTAATTATAGTAAAGTTTCGCCTGTTCAAAATAAAAAAAAATTTTTTTGATTAATTAATTAATTAAAAATAATAAATAAATCATTAACGGAATGCAGAAAAAATTTACCTAAACTACATCTGATCAACGAACATCCTACAGTTACAGTTTCGAATATACTAGCTTCATCTGCAAGCGTTGGATTTACCTCCTAATCATTGTAACAATTATTTAATATTATTACAACAATAAGAATAATTATGATTGTAATGCAATTAATTAATTATATCATATATAGGCAATAAAAATAAAGTAATAAATTTGGAAAAAAAATGCTTTACCATTAAATCTACGGCAACTAAAAGTCCTGTTTCATGAATTGCTTCGCATATGTAATGACCTTCTCTAAAGGTCAAACCGCCACGAACAGGTGTACCTTTAGAATAATCAAAAGGAAATTTTAATTTAAATGAATATAATTAAATACATTGACATAAATATGATATCAGATTATTTGTTACCTGTACTAGGCGCAACAGTTGGATCTAGTGCATCGACGTCAAAACTAAGATGAATTGGACGATTTCTATCTGGATTTACTGTGTCCAATGCCATTTCCATTACTTTACCAATTCCATATTTATCGATTTCGTGCATCGAAAAGGCTTTGATACCGTGTTGCTTTAAAATCTTTTTTTCTGGTTGATCAATATCTCGAAGTCCAATATAAACTAATCTGTCTGGCGTAAGTCTTGGTTTAATCCACTCAAAACCCTCCATTTTCCCTGCTATCCCTAATAGAAAAGATACTGGGCACCCATGTAAATTCCCTGAATCGGTAGATTCGGGTGTATTTATATCCTAATAAGTTAAATAATAAAAAAACAAATAAACAAACAACAAATAAATAAACAAATAACAAATAAAAAAATAATCATAAAAATCAAAAAGATAAAAAATTATTATATAATTACAGCGTGTGCATCAATCCAAATCAGACATGCATCATGATGAACCGCTAAAGTACCGGATACAGTGCCAAGTGCGAGACTATGATCACCACCTAATGTTAATACCATTTGACCTTTTCTATGATGCCTTTCAACAGACCTAGAGACTGCTTCTGTAACTCGTGAAACATAACGAGGTCGTTTCAATTTCCCTATATTTGGATCATCTTTCGGTTTAAGATCAGTGAGTTTAAGATGACCATCAAATTCCACGTCCCAATCCATCTCTTGAAGTTGTTCTATCAATCCATATTCAATGATTTTCAATGGACCTTCGTCAACACCATCTTTAGGCTTAATTAATCAATCAATAATTGAATGAGCGAGCGTGTACGAATTAAAAAAAAAAAAGACAAAAAGATATAACTAAACGTGTATGATGCTAACCTGGCCACCGCTGAATGGACAACCAATTACTCCTACACTCTTACCTCTAAGAAATTTGTATGATACTTCTTCCATTTTTTTTTATTTTAACAAAATTCCGATTAAATTTTAATAATTCCGATTAAATTTTAATTATTTCAAGAATAAATTTTAATAATTAGTAATTTAAATAATTTTGAAAAAAAAATATGAAAAAATTATTTTATTATATATATTGATAATTTGGAGGTACAACATCATGTGGCGTAACACAACCTTCATCAAAAAAAATCGTGGGAGATTTAATATTGACAAAACAAGACAAGGACGAAAAATTTGAATTGTAGAATTATAAATAAAATGTATAAACATTATTATCATCGGGTTTTTAGTTGTGTAAATTAATTTTTAATTTATATTATCTTTAAAACAATTTGAAATTGAACTTAATTTTTTGGGGCACAGGATAATAGATTTTATTGATAGTGCAAGAAATATATTTTCAAAAAAATTTTTTTTCTGCAATGAATAATGATTGGATAATTTTTATGTAATACTTGCTTTTTGTTCTGATTTGCCCGATAATAAAGTTTTTAATTATTAAAAAAATAACAATAACTAATAGAAAAGAGGCACTTCTCCCACATTTAGAATCGATCCCGTCCGCAATTAATTAAAATTATGAAGTTTAATTAATAATCGATTGTTTGATTGATAAAATGAAAGATTTACGTGAAAAAAAAATTTCCATATGAATTTATTAAAACATTGTTATGATACCACGTGATATTCAGCTTGGATCGTTGCGTCATTGGATGATCTCACCCTAATACCAATACTAACAAATCTGTTTCACGGAAAAATTTCTTTTTGGAAATTATGTATTAGGTTTATTTTTAATAAATTGATGCTCAGCAGCTCTATAATTATGTAATTTCTTTTATTCTTCCATATAGTGATGCATGATTTCTAAATTTGGGAATAAATATTCGTGTTACATTCTGATTATAGCCATAAAGTTACCAATTTAGGTAGTAAACGGCTTAGCCGGCTAAGGATTTTTAAACGGCCAACATCACTGCTTTTATCCCAGAATTTCATGATCTTAATTCAGCCCAAATTCTTTAAATTTAACCAAAATAAATTTAAACAATAGATTCGATCTTCTCTTGATTGTCTAAAATAAGGTAGCCTACATATTTGGAATTTTGACACTTCTCTTTGGAATCAACGAATTTTATTTTTACAACTTCTTTTTTTATCAGAAAAGAGGGCTATTATAAAAAAAAAAAATCTTCCCATTCCTTTTCATTCATATATATTATATTACTAATGTATTATATGATTTAAAATTTTTTTTTTTTTTTAAAAAAACCTTTAAAATCAATCTTTGCACACTTTTTTTTAATTCCAAGAAAAAAATTTTTTTTTAGAATAAAAAAAATAAAAAATAAAACTTTAAAAATCAAATGAAAAATAAGCGAAACTATTTATTTGATCAACCAACCTGTGTGGTAAAAAACATTCTTTTAGATCCATCACTTTCCATTATAGATCGATGTAATATTTCTCAAACATGTAGAACTTTACACAATTTCACTTCAACTTTGTATTCAGCATTTGACTTTCCACTTTCTCCAAATAAAATAACTTCTTTAGCTCAAAAAAGACAATCTATAGTAACTGCGGATAATTTTCAAAGCGTTCCTACAATTTTGGTTCGTTCTGGAGTTTACAATATTGCAATTGGGTTTAGTAATGGTGATGATTATTCCGCCATATTTTTTAATAAAAAATGTATTGTCAGAGTTGTCAAGGTTAAACATCCTAAATCATCATCCTCAAAAAGTACTGTACAAATAGAATGCCTATATTCCATTTTGGTTCAACGAATCCTGTTTACTTGTTTTAGATTTAAAGACAGAATATTACAAATCGAATCTCCTAAAGGCAAAGATTACTTTGCTCATACATCAACTTTAAATGATATATTGGAAAAGTATGGATTGATCGCAATTCGTAGAAATTATGGTATCGTTTCAACAAAAAATGATGATATCAAAGACAATGATAACATTAATATTAAACATAATAATTTAATTAATAATAACATCAACAATAACATTATGAATAACAACAACACCACCATCAACATTAATATTAACAATAATGATTATAACGATTATTATACTTCTGAGTCAATATGGAATAGTTCAAAGACTAGGCGCGAACTTATTTCAAAAGGTGTTGTTAGTATGATTCGAAGGTTTCGTCAAAGAGATCAAGCCAGCACAAAGGAACCACAAAAGATTTCAAGTTCTGGAAATCAAAGATGGTTTATCAAGGTATTGACGCAATTTCATTATAGGTATTTGATTTGCCAACAAAAACTTTATGTCTATGGCACTTCACTAAAAAATAGACATCAGGAAATTATAAATTTTTTAGATATTGAATTTAAAAATTCTCTAAAAAAAACTTATCAATCTTATTGGTCTATTATTAATAATAAAAAATCCCCTCAATGTTTAGCGACTAAATTATCTAATAGTCTTGGATCATCCTCAAATTTCAGTATTAATAATGATGATGGCTATGATGGAAATTTTGAAAAGTTTATAACAATGACAGAGATGGAACAACAATTAGCACAATTAAATGAGCGACACTTGTTCCTTGGTACTCTTATGGAAAGATTTAAATCAGTCATTTTAGAAAATCAAAGTTTAGACTCATGTTTTATGGTGTTTAGAAATTATAATCTACAGACTTTATATGAAAGTTTGCGTACAAACTTGACAAAAGTTTTACATAAATATGATAAAGTTGTTGTAGTGATAGATGAATTATCAACAAAATTTCAAAATCTTCTTAAACAATTATATGAACAAGATATGCGTAATAAATATGCTATTCTAAACAAAGAATTGTCCAGTCAGGGTATATCTGTTCAACTTGATGATAAGATAATTCCTGATACTTTTAAAACAACATTTTCATCGTCATCATTATCATCGAATTCCAATAGCGTCTCACCACCTCCTTCATCATCACTATCATGTCTTGCTCCACTCCCTGCTTCTTATTTATCTTCTACCACTAAACAAGTTTCATATAAGGTTAATTGTTCATTAGTGCCTTTATTATCTACATATAATAATATTACCACATCATTATCAGCATTATCAGCGTCATCAGCGTCATCATCATCATCACCATCAACCGTATTGTATTCTAATTCATCAAAAATCAAAGATTCAAATATTTCTACTACAACTATTTCATCTTTAACAAATAAATTATCATCATCATCATCAACATCATCATCATTGTATTTATCATCACCATCATCAGCTGCATTGACATCTCAACAACATCATTATCATCACCATCATCAAGACTATTATGATATAAGTGCAGAAGGAATATTGGAAGCTTTGCTTGTACAAGTTCCATACGAAAATATATTTTCACGTAAAATGACTATTAAAAACATGGCACAAAGACATTTTGAAACAATGTGCTCAGAGTATGGAGATCACACTGCCAGAATTGATTATGATGATTATTGTTCAAGTTCTAATGAAGATTTATCAGAAGATAATTATACCAACAGCCGTGGTAATGGAAATGGATCATATAATTGTTATAATAATAAAAGTTATTTTTATGACATTAAAACAGGCCAACACGTTAGTCAAGATTATGCAAAACAATTTTTCATAGATTGGTTTGAACAAAATTGTGTGAAATTTTGCAATAGGTTGTTGGAAGCTGGTGATTGGTTGAATGCCATATGCTATATGTTGTTTATGGCAAAATTACTGTTGAAAGATGAATGTCATTGGGTGGAACAGTATGATGAATCGGAAGGTGTTTTCACCAACACCATTACTGAATGGCGATTTGAGATTGTTGAGAGGATTGAGAATGAGTTGAAAAAGTTGACCAAGGATGTTGTTGGTCCTTCGTTGAAGAAGGGTGAGTGTATAAATGGGGATGATATGAATAGAATTTGGAAAACTTGGTGGTTGTATGCTTGTTCAGAGGTTTTGGATGGGTTGGAAACAATTGATGTAAAAAGCAGTCTAGAAAAAATGGAAGAATATCTTGGCATCAATAATAACAATGGGAACTATAATAATAATAATGATAATGGGTGTAATAATAATGAGAATAATTGTAGTAATAATAATGGCATCAAACAAAATTTAAAAGGAAAAGAAAAAGAAACAATTATGTAGTTTATATTTAGAAATTTATAAAAAATAGAAACACATTTATTTAATTATTATTTTTTGTGAAAATAGACAATTTAAAACAATTTAAAACAATTTAAAATTATTTAGAAAAAATTTAATATTTTTCATCTCTCTAATATCTCTAATATTTTCTGTTACATTCATTCATTAATACTGATTGCTAATTACTAGCTGCAATAGCTGTGAAATCTTTATCATTTTTTTTGCGGCTTCAAAAACTTTTTTAATTAATAATATATTAATATATAATGTAAATAATAATAATCATTGTTAAAAAAAAAAAAAAAAAACAAAAATAAAAGTAATTAATATAATTTTTTATAATATACGAGCAACAAAGTGAAACGATAATAATCGTTTCACTTTCTTCAATGCTCGATCCAAAAATATAAATTTGGTAAGGATTAATGTCGGGCTTGTTTTCATTATTATTATATTAATCTTAACAATATCCAGTTGATAAACCCAATCTCGTTTCAGATTTGCGCTTTTCAACCCTCTCCAGATTTTTAAGTAGTTCCTCCAAGATTTCTTAGCTCACTAATTGTCTGGTGATAATCCCTAAAAAATTGATGGTTATTACTAGAATTTAGCAATGTGCCATATTTTTTACTTTGTCATAGAAAGTTTTAGCTGATTCATTGCCTTGGTCGAGGTTACCAAATTTACTTTACGCTTTTCTTTCTAGTACTGTAGAATAGTAAGCGTGTGAGTATTTGAATACACTAAATTCTTAAACCTATATATTTTGCGAGTTTTTTTTTTCCAAGTGTTTTTGGTAATGAACCGAAAAAAACGGATGGTTTGATTTTTTTTAAAACAGATATATAGATCATGGTCAATAAAACTCATTATTTAATACGGTTCGTGTGGTTTTGATTCTCATTTCTGCGCCACGCGTCCAAGTTTTCAAAAATGACGGATTTCAAAAATCTTGTAATTTGTTCAAGAAATTTAAGGGTATTCCCAAAAATCGTACTTTACGTGATTTTTGTGTAATTAAATGCAATAATAATTCAATTGAAACAAGTTGGGTAGTGATGATTTTTGTGTATAAGGTTTTTTACTAAGGTTCGGTTTTAATTCAAGAGAAAAGTTTTGAAGCTTGAGTCATTAATATTAATATGAATATAGTAAAGGGATTCCAAATTATAATCGATTAATTGTTTAGCTTCAAAATACTAAACAAAAAATTTTTACATTGTTTTTAAAAAAAGTTTAATTGATAAGTTTTATTTATTGTTCATGACTCAAGCTTCAAAAACGTATAACTAGATTTTTCTTAAACTCGAACTTCTTTAAAGAAATTACCAAAGTTGGTCGTATAGTTAAAAATATGGTAACACAAAAATTATTATTGCAATTACTGAATTAAAAATTAAAAAAAGTTGTATGAAAATGAATTGACTTCGTGGCAGTGTTCGGAATTCGACTGCGCCTTAACATAAAGCTAGTCTGATTTTAGAAAATGTCTGCAGTTAATTTTCAGGTTTGGTTATATTAGCGCGCAACAAAACATTTTGCCTTTTTTTTATAACCACATGACTTTGTGTGCAAGCTATTTTTTTTGCTGATCATTTCGGGTAATTGTAAGCTTAATATTAAACAAATAATCAAATTTGAACGGCCTTATTGTTGATTAAATTGGTATTTAATTGTCGTTACGCAGTCATGAATTGTTCTTATGACCAAGTAATAAATATTTACTAATGGATATTTTTTGCCATCTTCTACAAAGAATGTCCTTTGATAAACACAATACTTGGCAGAAGTGATACAAATTGTACTTATAAAGATAATCGTTATCTTCTACTTAGCTTTGTATTTCACTTTTCGTGAGACTTCAAGAACTATATGACTTTCTTTTAAATAATAATTTCTTGTAATAAGCTATTGTATAAATAAAATCGCTATAATAAAACCATCGGTTAATTCTTTGCAGATTTCGGGACTGTGTTATAATTATTTCGCTGAAATCCGCCATTGCAGCGACAAATATTTGTGGCTAAAAAAAAAATAAAGGTTTCTTTTATAAAAAAATTATTTTTTTACAAATTATGCAAATTATAAAAAATAATAAAGAATTACAATAAATTTTTGAAGATGGAAAACGCTCATAATGATGATAAAATATTCAAAGAAAAGATATAATACCAATCTAATATGGCGTAATCAAAAGCTACCAATTGATGGTAGCATTGCAACTATCTACAGAGCTTAAGCTTCCAGACGAACAATGACATTCGAATCGAATACGAATACATATCAATTAATCAAATGTAAAATTTATGCTTACACTATTTATTAAAACCGTTCTAAATTATATTATCAATTAATTATCAAATGTCTGAGGTTTTTAAATAATGATTTTTTTCAATTATAATACTTATGCATTTGGAAGAGACTTCAATCTTTCTTTATACATAATTAATTTTTATAACACGTGGATTCGTTATAATGCGCTTTTTTACAAGCACCATAGGCCTATTTATGTTTATCATATCACTAAGCAATAGTTGTAGTAGTTGTAGTACCAGATATCAAATCAGGACCTGATTTATAAAAGAAGTAAACGATTAGCTTTGATGTTCATAGATTTTATTGATAAAACCTTTCTTTCGAAAGATCAAACTTTATTGCCTCTCCAATCAATTTTGGAATAACGGTCAAATATACAAAGAGTCTGCGAAAATAGTATACATGTATAAATTAACTCTAGCTAGATGACTTGGTCCTGTTTAACCATTCATCTTTGTCTAGAAAATTCATAAGCGTGAGTTTAATCAAGTTATTTCCAATTTCAACAAACATAATAAGATTTAAAATTTATTAACAACTAATTGTTCTGGTTTTTAGTCTTGTTGGAAACTATATTAGTTCAATGGTATTTTTTATTTGATTTGGTGTTTTTCTACTCACCTGGATAAAAACAAGTTTTTTAATAGAATTTTTATAAATAAACAAATGTGATTTCTAAGCCAAAAATGTTCCGAAACTTACGTATTGACTCCTCATATGGAAAAAAAAGTGTAGACGCAAATTAATTACGTAATACTTTGATAGCAAAAACAACTCATTACGCAATACACAAATTCTCAGCCTTGGTATTTTATATAAATAAGGTGTTTTTAGTACCTTTCCCCATCTAGTTAAACAAGCCTTTGCTTGCAACTAAAACATTATTTGAATAAGGCTTGATTGGAAAACTTTAATATGTTTTATGTTTACGTGTTGGAGTGTGCTGATAACAAGTATTATGTTGGTGAAACTATGGATATCGATAGGAGATGGGAAATGCATGAGAGTGGAAGGGGCTCAGAGTGGACAAGGATATATGAACCAATCAGGATTGAATGGTATGGCCGTACTAATAATAGATATTTAGAGTTTGCAAAAACTCTTGAATATATGGAAACATATGGTATTGATAATGTAAGAGGTGGTCCTTACTGTAGTGTATTTTTGAGAGAATGGACTATGGAGTTTATTTACAATAGATTATCTGATACATGTTTTGACTGTGGTAGGAGAATTAGGAATGGTCATTATAATGGCTGCCCAAATTGTCATGATTGTGGCCGCAGACATTATGGTTGTTGTTGTTACCTATGCGGCAAACCTGGTCATTTGAGTGGCGAATGTCGTAATTGTTCTAGATGCGGTGGAAATGATCATTTTACTGATGAGTGTAATCAATGTTACAAATGTCGTAGTCGCAATCATTTTGGTAATCGATGTGGAAGTTGTTTAAATTGTGGTGGATACGGTCATCGAGCTAATAATTGTTATTTACCTTATTCCTAATGTCAACGCAGAGTATGTAATAATGCATTCTCTTAATTTTTAAATTCAGAACAATTAATATATATATATTTGGTCCAATATTAATTACGCTATGCGTCTTTTTTTCCTATATAATTTTTTATTCGTATAACGATAATAACGGACTGAATCGATCACATCAATCTTACTACTCTGCAGCTGGATGAATGATGGTATTTTCAATTGGATCAAAAATAATATTCATAGTTATGAAGGAAAACGCGTCAACGTTTTATCATTATCACTGATCATGAGTGAGCGAGCGTGTAGAAAACAGAATCTCATTAACAATATCAAAATAATGTAATTTAATCTACTACACAAATAAAATTTAATATTAAATTACCAAATGATTAATGATTTTAAAACATTATGGATGATTTGATAAATAAATAAATAATAATTGATTTTATGCAAATTCGCCGTATATTAAAAAATCTATTTTTTAATATGGAAAAACCTAAAAGGACACTTTTATCATATTGAAAATAATAAAAATAATAGGTTGCTGGTCGAAGAATGATCCGGATCTAATCTTCTCTTCTAATAAAAAAATCACGGGCTAGAATTAGGCAAATAAATGACATAATAAGGTAAAAGAGAGTAATATAGGACACTACTGCTGTAGGTGGATCGTATTCTTTTGAATATGTTTAAAAATAGAGTTTGATTGTATCGTTTTCAGCAATAAATTCAGAAATAATTCACAATTACAAATGAAAAGAAGGCCGAATAAAACAAGAGGTTAAAGAAGAAATAAACAGCTATAAAGCAAGAATAGCCAACAAAGATCATTTTTAATGAAAAATATTGTCTCCATGAGTGATTTTACTTAAAAATAAGACATGTTTTCTACGAACAGGCACTTTAATTATTGTAAAAATACAAGTTGCTATTTTATTTATTTATTTTATTATCCTAAAATGATATAAAAAAATACATATTGGATATTGTGAGGACGAAAATCGTTAGGTCACAAGGAATCAATAAGATTGGCCGAACTTTCTACGTTTTAATTCTTTTTTATTAAGTGAAAAAACACCAGGTTAATTAATTAATATTTCAAAGCCTTGCTAATAAGTAAAGACAGAAATATTTATTTCTTGTCATTAATTTAATTCACTTTTAAAAATTATAAATAAATAAATAAATAAATAAATTCTTTTGTTTTGCTTATAAAAACACTTTTTAAATTAAACAGTAGGGTATAATTGTCCATTTGGTTATCAGAGTGGTATAGAACCTTGAGGTTTGGTTTATTTGCTTTGGTATAAAGTCAAGTCTTTGACATCGGTTAACCAGTGTAGTGTTAACAACGGGTTGTATAGAAAATCTTCAGTTTCTTTGATTTCAAATGGCGTCTATTCTGTACGAGTCACTTCAGTTACAATTTTTTTTATAATTATAGAATTTATTCCGTTATAATGATACTCGTTATAACAACATGTCAGTATAATGGGAGAACCAACAATCAAAATCATTCTGAAAAAAAATTTATGCCGGGATAAATTCTGGAAACACTTCCATATAATGCTGGTTAATTTTGACTCCGACATAAGTTGATATAGTTGGCTTGGTATAAAGACCTCCTAAATTTTGTGCAAATTTTAAAAGTATAAAAGTCATTTTCTGTTCTGCCTTTTAAAAAAATAACCTTACTATGTTCGTTCACAAGGAATTTAGCGCTAGAATTATTTCTAAATTTAGACTAATTTTCGGACATCACATCTAAATTTGGCAGCAAGAAAAATAATTTTAAACCAAGACCTTCTTTGAAAATTTTTAAAAGTTTTTGAACGAATCACGGAATCGATATTTTTTGAAATTTGAGCTAGTGGCGCAGCAATATGGTTTCTTTAGACCGAGCTAATCATATATAGTATAAATAAAAAAATTATAAAATCACATGATAATGATTCTCACATGACTTTTATATGAACTCCCATTATAACGACAATCTCGTTATACTGACATTTTTTGGCTTGCACGGAGAGTGTCATTATAGCAGGAGTGACTTGTATTATGATATTTCCAATTAGTTTAGTCACCCGCAATTAATTTCGTAATTACGTTTTTAAAGGAGGAAAGTGGTAATTAATTACGATAATTACATATTACGTATTTACGAAAAATTAGGCAATTACCATCCCATGTATAATCTCATCTTATGTTTCATTGGACACCTCTCAAGTTTGTAATAGAAATTACATGCTCGAATATAAAATTTTCTGGAAATTACAAATCCAAAGTTTGCAGATGATTTTTATATGGTGCAGGAAGTCTATAGCCACCATTTACTGTGTCAACGGCCAAGTGGTTGATAGTAATCACGTGAATTTATTTAAAATTCGATATTGAAAGGTTACACTAAATTTTGGCTGGATTTAAAAAATGATCTGCAATTTTATTTTAATCCTGGTAGAAGTAAGAATATGTTTATAAAAATTAATAGAACTCAACAACCAATCAATATTTTGAAAAAATCACTCTGTCACAATGAAATTTAGGTTCTGTCCTATACAATTACAGTTATTTTTTAAAAATATCACACAATAACCAACTTCTATTTATTCAAAAATCGTGTGCAAAAATAGTGGCTATAGACCTCCTGCACCATAGGAAAATACATAATTATATTTGAATATCATCAAAAGTTACAATAAAATGTTTATTAGGAAACTTGAGAAATTAATTTTAATCTCAATTTTGTATATTTAGCCAATCAAAACCTAGAATTTTATTATAAAAATAAAATTGACTGGTTTGAATTAATTGAATTAAGATAGTAATAGAAAACAATTATTTTTTTAAATCTTTAATCTCAGCCAATAATTTTTGCAACATCTGTTCATTATTATGATTTAATTTGCTTTCAATTTCCTTGAGGAGATCATTCATAAGATTTTCATGATTCATTTTAATTTCCTGTTCATTATTATGATTTGATTTGTTTTCAATTTCCTTGAGGAGATCATTTTAAGATTTTTAATATTAATAAATTATTTATATATTATATATATTATATAATATATTGATAATACATCACTTCATTTTGTCAATACTATAAAAAAATGAAACCATTGATTTGAAAGGTAAGAGACAAACAATACTGCAATTATGTATGTATGATAACAATGATTATTAAAAATTACATTTATTTTTTTG
>CAJVPN010000765.1:0-21637 GCA_910592215.1 Entrophospora candida
TTCAATAGGAGGTTTTTCTTCGACTGCGCAATTTACAAACAACATTTTGGTTATATTATTATACACTATATCTTTGAGCGAGAAAAAAATCAAATCGGAATTAATTACTTATGAGTCATCGACTCTGGGCTCTGCCCATTCTCTACTACGAAGCACCATTATCTATTTGCATCAAAAATAATCCACATTCCGAAAATTAATCTGAATTATTATCGGATATATAATCTAACACCTTGTGCTTTCTCTGCTAAATTTGTACATTTACGCGGTATTTTCTGCATTAAATATATTATTTTATTATAATAAATATGATAAGTAATACTAATAATAAATCTGATCAAAGCGAAACACTTGCTCAATTATATGAAGTGTTTTTATATAAGAAGAAGGATATAATAGCAATTCAAGAAAAACTCGGTATTAATGGCAATGTAAATCATGTAAGAATGCATCAAAGCGAAACAAAACACGAGCCCGAAGGCAAAACACTTGTTGATTCATATAAGTTATTATTAAATTTGGTTGGGGGTTTAATACCATTACAGAAAAATCTTGACATTGATGGCAATCCCATTCTAGCAGTGGAGTGGTATAATAATCTGGCAAATCAAAGCAATAAAGCTTCCACCGATTTATCACTTTCGAAATTGTATAATTTGCTTTTATATTTAGAAGAGGATATAATGGCAATTCAGGAAGAACTTGGTATTGTCGGTTATACTAACTAAGAAATGGTGGGCGAAGCTGATAAAAATGCAAGAGCATATCTCCAAAAGTTTGAGAAATTTCATGGTCCCTTAGAAGATGTTCCAAGTGTGATATTACAAAAATTTTGCGAAATGGGGCTAAAGAAAATTTGGTTTACTGGAGAGGGACTTCCGTTATTTCCGAATGTCTCTCCTCAACAATTACATGAAGTTTTCGTTAAAAAATCAGCTAGTGCCCATGTCTAGAATAAGTTAGTTAATCTACCTCCAGAAACAAAATTAATATGCGGAGCATAGAGTCTCTGACTCATATTTTTAACCGAGTTTTAATACTTTTGTATAGAATTCTTCTAGCTCTAAAGATCTAAATTGAAACTTTTGCATATCGGTGAGTCTACCTTGATTTTTTCGTCTATTATTCTTAGAATTGCGAGACATAGTAATATATTATGTATAATGACGTATTGTATCAAAGTATTGAGACATTCAATTTTTTCTTGTCAAAGTGATTGGCGTGAACAATTGCTCACGCGCACGTGATTTTTTTTTTTTACGATATTTTGAATAAATCTATTTCTGCAATATTAAAAAAGCTATCTAGTGTGGATTGTTGTTGTGAGTTAAAATCATTTTTTTAAAAACTTTTCTTTTAAGACTTTTCAATAATTTAAAATTATACTCACTTAATTCTGATTGCTGGTCGAGTAAAATATGGTCTTTATATACGTTTTGAAATGTTTATGAAGTCATAAGAAGGTTGACTTTTCTTATGTCATGTTTACAAATAATTATTACAGCAAAACTTATGAATTAACATTAGTCATAGAGCAAGTCATGATGACGTTCTTCTTTTTCAAATACGAATAATATATTGTAACTGCAAAGGATGAAGTAATGTTGACAAATGTATTTATGTTTACAATAGTGACAATAAGCGCGTTCGAATTAATAATATTTAATAACTGAGCATGACACACCGAATTTCTTAATTTGGTAATGATTACCTCAGATCATAGACAACATTATAAAACATGGGAGAATTTTCAGAGGCAGGCCATTATACACTAGGAAATTTAATTAAGAAAACCGTTATAGAGTAAGGTTTTTATATAGTAAAAATTAGGGCTCTGATTCACAGTGTGTTATATAATGGAGACCGTTATAGAAAGGGCCGTTATAGATATAGTGAACTGTATAACTTCCAAAATATTACATTTGTCTTGGAATGGTGTATCTATAATCCTACCTTGGGTTTGTGTATACATACTCCCTATCAACTGTTTTCATACATCAGCAGAAGATAATGATTCAACATTGTTAGTATCAACATCCAAGTCCATGATACTATCATTTGGCAATTCTTTGTGTATTAACAATATTGGGTTGAGTGAGTATCTGTTTCAAAATATTCCAAAAACCAAATCATCATGATAAATATGAATCATGATTCTTTAAGTAGATTATAAGCTTCATTCACGTGTTCAGGTAATAATCAAAATGTATATATTATATTATATTATATTACATCATAAATGCGTGTGATTTAACAATTACTTAATAATTGAAGTAAAATTCCTTTATAATCAATCTCATGATCTATATAAATAAATTATAATAGATATCAAATATTAGTTAAATGCTTATACCTATTTATTTCTATAAATAAATAAATAAATAAATAAATATATATATATATATATATATTATATATATATACAAAGTAAATAATAAATAACAAACCCAGATACTTTTGTAGTAATATTTTGAACTAGTTTATCAACTCATTGTGAAATCTCATTTATGGTAAAAATCTCAAACATGTCATCATCAACTTTTCTCAAAATAAAAATTCAAACTTTAGGTGAATTTATAATATTCTAAAATGAATTTTTTGTATCAAATAAATATACGAGCTAAAAATAATATTTTATAAGATAAATCCCCAGAACCAAGCACCTTTATACCAGTAACACCTTCTCTAGTAATACCATCAAACATTTTTGAATGAATATTATGATCGTTACATTCAATTTCTGTCTCAGAACTTATTAATGAAATAATGAAATAGAAAAGATATTAATTATTATTATATCAATAAGCGAGATAAAATTTGAAATAATGTAAATTTTTTTTTACCAGGAACACCAAGTTGGTTAAAACTGGGATTGCCAATAAAGTTCCAAGACACATCTATTACCAGGTTCCACATAATCAACCATTTTGCCTTGAACAATTACTTCAATATTTTTAAGATATACATTATAAAGGATGGTAATTAATTAATTTTCCTTCTTTATGATAAGCAATAGATTATATGTATAAAAAAAAAAGAAACAAAACTTACGTTCTAAGCATACTACCCGTAGGTATTTCGTTTAGATTTTCTTGAATGCGGATTAGTCAGATCCATCAATATTATCCATTGGAATAAATTTTTTCACACATTGTGTAACAAATGCTCCAATTGTATGCCTCTGATACAATTTATCAAATGTAAATCGCGGAATGCCACTGAATATTTTAGAGAGAATAACTTTTCCAATATATTTGATCCATTAGCTACATATTTTGTTGAATATTCAATATTGTATTATCAAGTTCTGTTACAGTTGGTAGTGGTGTAGTTTCCATGACATTAGTATTATCTTGAACATTAGTGCCATTATTTTGAACATTAATATTATTGCCATTATTATTGTTGAGTCTTGATAAAAATACCTTGATTCTTAGGATAATGAAAATTTATGAGAACCTCAACGGATTCTTATAAGTAAATAAAAAATATATAAATATAAATAATAATCACTAGATTGTTGTTAAGATCAAACCGAATTCGGTAACAAAGCCGCCTTTGGTTTTTTGGATTCCATCAATCAATTTTCTTTGTTTGGGGGCTCATTTTTTCTTCGGCATCTTCATAATTATTTATTCAAAGGTAATTAATGAGAAGTATAGATAAGTTTTTTAATTTAATATCATATAGAAATGATTAGAAATCTTCCTGTGAAAATTTAAAAATGTCAGACGCGTCACCATTACTCAAATGCACTGTTCACTTCCATAAATGGGGGAGCTAATTATTACATCCCTTTGATATTAAGGGGTATAATTATGCAGCTACACAAATTAAATATATTAAATATAGTTTCTTTGTCAAGATCGACTATAATAATAAGTTACATCAATAGGGGACAATAATCATTATTCTATTACTATTAAACAATGATGTTATTGAAAAACATTGTGGATCTTCCTCCTCCTATTCCTATTGATACCACTACTTGTATAAGATCATTATTTATTTATTTGTTTTATTTTTTTAAAATGAATAATTGAAAAATTAAAAAATTTTCGCGCAAGAAAATTGTAAAGATAAGAAAATTATAGGTGAGCTGGCTGCATCATATAAAATGATATTTGTTGTAAATATAAATGCTTTTTTTTTTTTTAATCAAAATTAGAAGTTTAGGACTTCAGTCAGCTCTCTCTCTATATATATATATATGTATAGCGAATCTTCCACCCTCCGAAAGAGATACATCAATCAAAAATGTTGTTATACATTGTGTTCACTAAAGAGGAGAGTGTAACGAACTATATACAACTTTTACTTAACACTTAATTAAAAATCGTGCATGCTTTTTGATTTGAAAAACATTATTTATTTATTTGTTTTTTTTCGAGTTGCACGAAATTTCCACAGATGTGGTGTAACACGGTTGGCTAACAATTAATCCATTTATGCATAATCTAATCTGATTTTCAATTGTGAAAAACATCAGTAAATATAAAGTCGTATATTGATTCGTAATAGTTTGGTTGTAGAATAGTGTTTGAGTGATCACCGTAAGGAAATAATTTAATTCTTCTTGCACCCTTCCTTCTTCTTTCATTGCTAATACTAGTATTATCATTATTATTATTATTAGTACTATGATTAGAATTATCATCATCAATATTTGCTGCAGCCAAATCGAATAACTGACGAACATGATCCTTTGGGATTAATTCATCCAATTCACCGGACAAGAACAGTATTGGAATGCGTTTTATATTTAATATAGATTTTTCAGATTCCCATTTTTGAGTACAAAATATTGAAAAATGCCTTAATGGTGGCATTACGTGCGGTAATAACTTTGGCTAAAAATTATTTTTTTTTTTAGGGGAGAGAAAAAAATAGTCATTAAAAAATTATATATATATATATTTTGGCATGACAATAATAAAAAAACCATGCTTACGATACTGAGAAAAGTATTTTCAACTATTAAACCATCAACCTGGCACCATTATATGTAAAGTGTATATATAAATATCAAAAATCGTGATAATAACAATTCTTAAAATTGTTTAATAAATTATCTACTTGCCTTATCTTCATTCTTTGATACCAAATCGATTGATACAGCACCTCCTAATGATTGACCAAACACTATGACCTTGGAATTTTTATAAATTTCGTGATTTTTAATATAGTCCAAAACTGTCTATATGCGTATAAAATATGAATATTGAATGAATGAATGAATGAATGTGTGAATGAATGAATGAATGAATAATTTGATGATAATATGCTGATAATATGCTGATAATTTACTTGTGCGTCGATTTTGAGTCCTTTTTCAGTTGGAGAACCTTTACTAAATCCATATCTAAATAAATAAATGCTATTAATGTTTAATTAATATAATATTAAATAATTTGATATTGTGAATTGTCTGCCTACCCTCTATAAGAAACCATTATAACATTGTAATAAAATACTTTGTAAAATTGTTCGGCGATTTCTAAACAATGCCCCTAAACATATATGTTGTATCATTGTATTGTTTATTTATAAATTAAATTGTAAGCTAGATTATAAATTGCATACTGCATACAATGTATAATAATAATAATTACCATATTCCCAGCATTCCCCTAAAAAATACATGTGTATATATTTTTTAGTCTACATTAATAATGATGATGATATGATAATAATAATTAGTAAGCTTACATGAAAATACAAGATTGTTGGTCTTTTTTTCGCTTTATCATCATCACCATGTTGTAGATCATAAACATGAATTTTAACATTATCAGAAGTTGTCAATGTCACATCTTTATATGGAATGCCATATTCTGTTGGTTTAGGAACCTAATGTTAATGTTGAGGATGAAATAATTTGATTAGATAGGCTGTTAATTAAAATACCAAACGGTAGAAATAATTAAATTATAGAATATTTTACATAATCCTTTGAACCTTCCGGATAATTACAATAATATAAGAGATTACACTGAAATGAACCAAGAAATGACATTGCATAAAATATATTTTTACAATATTTATTAAATGTTTCCATAATGGAATCGAAATTTTATTATTTTATTATAAATAATAGTCAAGATTTCCTGATTTGCTAATAAATAAATATCTTCATATAAAGATGCTTCATACAAACTTTACTTATGCGATGATGAAATGATGGTATGATTATGACAAGATGTTAAATATTAAATCTTCACCGAATCAAAAAAAATCAAAAACTCCCAATTATTGATCAGCAAACAGCCACGTACATTACACCAACTACCATATACATAATTACATTTGTGACATTTGTGTTATTTGTGTTACAAATAATAATTAGGAAAAGTGTGGGGAAAATGATGTTTTTTTGAATACAAAAATACAAAATTTATTGAAAAATACGCCAATTAGTTTTTTACCAAGATAATCTTCATTTCTGCTCCTGCGTTCCTGCGTTAATCCCCTTTATAAAAAAATTAAGTAAATTTACAATTAATCCGTGAGATTTTTTCAATTAATGTATGTGACACATATGAGAAAGGCTTCTATATTCGGTATTTTTTTGTATTCCAAAAATTGATGACGATAATAAATATAATAATGATTATTTATGAAAAGATAACTAACGCCTCTTGTGCAATTCAGAACAGAAAAACCCAAAAAAATTTAATTTTCCTTTGCCAAACCAAGTTAAAAAAATAGATGTTCTTTCTAACGCAGAATTATTATTGCTTTTTTTTTTCACATACAATAAAACCCCTTTTACTTTTAATTATTATATGACACAAAAAAAAAATCAAAAGAATATTTTAATAAAAAAAAATTTCTTAGAAAAAATAACATTACACAAGAATAAAATTATATAATTACCCTTAAAAACTTTTTACATTTTTTTTTCTAAAAAATTAAAAAAAAATAACTTTTTATATAAAAATTCAAAAATTTTAAAAAAATATTAAAAATAATATTTATTGCTTTAATTAATTAATATTATATGATTATTAAAAACAATTATATATATATATAATACATTGGCAATTAATATTATTGAAATATTAAATATTTATATTTACTCTCACCATCTTTAAAAAGTTACTTTAATAAAATGGATCTTGACTGGTGTCTTACTTGTTCTCAACGAACTTCGGTAAGTTTTTTTTTTTTTCATTAATTTATCAATTGTTTTGTTATTAAACAAATTTTATGTAAATTTTTATATTAAATTTTCCATATTTTCTTTTCTCTCCTCCTCCTCCTTCTTCTTTAATGTTTCTTCAGGGAGATTTATATTGTTCGGACTTGTGTCGTACACAAGACATAAAATACTCTACTAAATTAATAAAAAATCCCTCAACCTCCTATTATTCTCTACATCCAAAATCATTCATGAACAATTGCTATTTTTCCAATTCACTAATCAATAATCTACACACATACTCATCATCATCACCGTCGTCATCATCATCACAATTACCATCTTCCTCAACATCAGCATCATCATCAAAGTCGTCATCGTCGTCATCGTCACCAACATCACCAACATCTGTATTTTATCGTCAGAATAATAACAATAAAAATAAAAATATTCATAATTATAATAGAAATATCAATCTCAGCAGAATCCAAAGGACAAATATAATTTTTGACAATTCAAAATTAATGATTTAGACAATTATTAGTTTGATTTTTTAAATAATATTTATTTATTTATTTATTTATTTATATATATATATACCATTCATTTATTTATATATTATTATTATAAATGCGCGCAAGAGAGACAAATGTACAATTTACTGGGAAAAAAGACATTAATTCTATTTTTTTTTAAAAATTTTTTTTCTTTTTTATACATACACACACACACATATATATATATAAATTACTTTTAAAAACAAAAAAAAACTATGTAAAAATTATATTTTTTTTCTTTTCAACCATTCATTTTTATTTATACATTCAATTCATTCATATATACTACTAAATCACATCATCCAATCATTTCAAAATATTTCAAATTCAATTTATTTTCTTTTTGTTATTTTTTTTCCAATGAAAAATCCAATTTGACAAAACAAATCCCCAAAAAAAAAAAATAAAAAATTAAAAATATCATATATATAACACAAACGATAGGAAATATTTACATATATTTATTATATTATTCCATATTTACCATATTTATCAAGACAACGATTTACAATATTATTTCCTAATAAATCCACACGAAATTTTGTTCACAAACCACGAGAGAGAGTAAGATTAAGTGTCAATGTTTGTGATATCCAAATAATTAAAAAAACAGACGAGACAAATTAAATTAAATTATATATACAAACAATAAACAAACAAAACCGCGAATATTTAATATGTTATTCTTTCAGAAAAGAGAACGCAAAAAAACACTACCTTTCTTTTATTATTTCCTAATTCACAATTCCTCATCTTCCCCTCCTCCTCTCCTTCATTCTTCACATCATATAATTCTCGTACGTTTCTTAATAATAATAATTTTTCTATTAAACTTATTATTTTAATATATTAGTTAAACCAACTAATTAATTAGTCACATTCACTCATTTTATTTTATTACCTTCTTCACTTCCAAACCCTTTCGACTTTTTTGTTTTCCTTCATCATTAACAATGAAAACAACGCGGTTAATTTTAACACTTTTGTTCATTGCTCATGCAATTAGCTCTTCTTATTCATTGAGTAAGCTTGATAAATTACTGTCCCTGAACCTTTCACCATTGTTCATACGATTAAAGTTATTATTAACTCCACCTTCATCACGTCCACCGATGATCTATGTAAATATATTACCCAATAGAATAAATTTTCCAACGCATTTGGATGTCCAGGTTATACTGGCTAAGCATTTGCGTAGATTGGAAAACATAAGACAACTTGAGATGGATCATAGTAATAATAAAAGAGCTACTAACGCTAGTACAAGTTCTGATGTTCCACCACCTGGTGCAGTAAATTCTCCTCAAGCAGTTGGTGTTGTTAATTTCTTAAACGACAACGAGGTAATTATTTAACGGTAGATAAAAATCTACCAAATAATTATATTTATTAAATTGTTACATGTATTATTTATTCTAGTGGATTGGTCAAATATCACTCGGAACCCCACCACAACCGTTTTTAATAAATTTTGACACAGGATCTGCCGATTTATGGGTACCTTCGTCAGAATGTGGAGATGAGTGTAAGTCCCATCGAAGATTCGAAGAAGAAAAAAGCTCAACCTTCACTCCCATTGGAAAGAAATTCAAAATCTCTTATGGCGATGGTTCTAGCTCTTCCGGCTTTACAAATAAGGCAGAGAAATAATTTTAATTTAAAAGTTTTGAAATAAAAAAAAACCATTTATATATATTAATTTCAAATTTGATATTATATTTATTCAGGATAATTTGAAGGTCGGAGCTATGATAGTAAAAAACCAAGTATTTGCTTCCGTAGAGGATGTAAGCGAAATTCTGGCAAATGATGTAGTTGATGGAATTTTGGGCTTAGGTAAGAAAATACTAAATGCTGTATATTATATTATATTTATATATGTGTGTGTGTGTGATATTAATCAACATTTTCTTTTAAAAGGTTACGAGGCACTTTCGATGGTACGAGGAATAGATACACCATTTACCAGTATGGTAAAACAGAAACTATTACCACGAGGCATTTTCTCTGTCCAATTAAGACCAAAAAGAGCAATAAAAGGGTCTTTGGGTGGTGTGATTATTTTTGGGGGTGTAGATCCAAAACTGTTCTTCAACCCGATAACTTTCACTCCTGTGACAAGAAAATTATTTTGGCAAATTGCCATCAATGCAATTATGGCTGACGGAGTGATTGTTGGTGGTAAATCACAACAGTGCATTGTTGATACAGGAACAACATTAATGGTGATTGGTAAAAAAGAAGCCCAAGCGATCCACGATCGCGTTGGTGGTAAATTTGACAAGCGTACCAAGACGTGGCAGGTACCATGTGACCTTGCAACCTCAAAAAATAAAAAGCCACTTAAAATTGTCATAGTGATCAATAATACACCTTTTTCAATTGATCGTAAGTTTTTTTTGGGGATTTGAATTTATTGGTTAGTTTAGGGAACAATAACAATAATAATAATAATAATAATTTATATTATATATATATACAGCTCGGGATATTGTCAGAGAGCCTGTATCAAGTTCATCTAGTTTTTGTTTCTCTGGAATAGCGTCCACAGATAGCAATGTAAGTATATTTTATTATTCCTTTGTTGATTGTTGATGATTTATTAATTTATTAATCAATCAATTAATCAATGAATAAATTACAACCCATTCGCAATATCATAATTTAATAGCTATGGATTCTCGGGGGAGTGTTCATGAAAAATGTCTACGTTATTTTTGACCGAGAACAAGATCGTGTTGGGTTTGCATTGCCAAGATATGATAATTAAAAGAAAAGTGACAATTCTCTTTCGGGGACACTTGATAATACCAAACTGTTTGCAAGTTAATACTACACATGGTTTAGTTTTTTAATTTGTAAATATTTCTTCATTGTTTTAATTTTGATAAAATAAAATAAAGTAGAATAAAAAAAAAATATATATAAAAAGATGAAATACATCTCAAATTAAACAATCCAAAATTAATATTTCTTTACAACTTGAAAAACTTCATATTCGTCGATTGTAAAAGTACCATTTTTGTGAATAGACTTGCTATATTTTAACTGCGAATATTTCACCTCATTCTTTTTGTTATCACTATTAGGATTTTTTAATAGATGCAAATCGCTAAAATATGGGCCTGAATTTCTGTCCAAATACATTGCATCTTGATTTTCTTTAATTCGTGAAATTTTAAATGATCTCGTATCTTTCTCCTTCAACGAAAATAAAAAACTCTCGTCGCATTTCATCCATTTAGCCTCGTTCAACGACAACCAGTTTTCTGAAGTGTAGCCACCTAAAATTACTTGCGATGATCCACTGCCACTACCACCGCCAGATAATCGAAATATTGTGATGGTTGGCCCTTTCGCGTCACATCTTAAATGAAATGAGCCAGGTGTGAAACTGTCTACGCTACCTCTTAACAATAAATTATATTCAAAAAGTTTGCTGTTATTGCTATAATTATTACCATTGGTTTTTTCTTCTTCTGTGCCATCACTTTCATCAATTATTGATCTTCTTGAATCAATGCTACTTCTCTTATTACCGCTATTTGATGAGAACAAAGATGTTAATTTACTATTACTACCACCACCACCACCACCACCATTATTATTATTAGAAGGTTGATTTTCCGAGTAATCATTATGATGTTGATAAATCCAATTGGAAATAAGTTTTGCTTGTTCATGTGATAAAATTTTTGATTGAATTGCCGGTTTTTTTCTTTCTGGTAATATTTGCGTGGTAGATTTATTATAGGTTTTCAAAATATGAAATTGCAAAATCTCATCATACAATGCAACATCAACAGCTGCTGCGTAAGGTCTAATTTTTCGATAAAAATCTTGAGACGAGATTGAAAAAAATCTAATGCACGTGACACAATGTGCAATTGTCGATTTCAAACACGCGAAATCGGTCGATGACCAATCAGATAGTGAATCAGGTAATCCTGGATTCTGTGCCACTCCCCATTGAATCAAATAATCCCAAATCTTGATTTCTTTCATCACAAAATCTTCACGCTTAAGAATCGAATACAGTCCCGATTCTTCCAATTGCGTGAAATCAGGCGACTCGAATAATATTTCCGGTGATTCGCATACTAAATTCGTACAGAAAATTTGTAATTTTTTAAATGAATCGTGCTGATAACAGATTTTGTGTGTGAGAACGAAATTCTCTTGAATCCATTGATTATGATTTTTTATCATATGGTCTTGAATGTGATCGATCAGGTACGTCAATGACAATTCTTCGCAGCCGACCAACAATCTCAAGACATTTTCGCCTGCTAGGTCATCCAAATCAAGTCTACCGCTATAAATATATCCGAGAATTATGTTAAACGCTATCGGTGACAAATTCAATTTCAACAAAAATCCATCCCCGTCACTGTTTTTTACTTGATCAAGTCCCGAGTCGAAATAAACTGATCGAGATGTTAGAATTATCGAATGTGCTTGAAATGTTTTCACATCGTCACCTTTACCAACTCTGATTGTAACATCACAATTTTTACCTTTCTCAAGTAATTTACTAAAATCTCGAGACAATAATGGAAGGAATTGTGTTGATGACATTTTTATTTATATATTATATGATTGATAAATAAATATACATGTATTGATGAATTTGATTTTTATTTCATATATTTATGAATTGGTGAGAGGAAGATGTAGGAGAAATGAATGAAGAAAAATACATTGGCCTTAAATACTATTTTTTTTTATGATATAGGAGTTATTGATTTGGTCTTTTTTAAACAGATAATGGAATTGTATCATCATTATTTAATTTCCAAATATAAAATTTATCCCAAATTTATCTAAACAATAATTATTCCTAAAAATGGTTGGAAATCTTCCCAAATACTAAAAATAAATATCAATATTATGACGATCAATGCCACTATTTGTTAGTACTATATAGTAAAAATAATCAGAACATATTCGGGATAAATTGGAAAGTGGAATGAAAGATGGAATTCCAATTCTTTCCTTTTATCCCCATATCTTTTGGTATATTTCCAGGTTGGCTTTTTCTCTTGAAAAAGACGTTTTTGTTGTCAATTAAATATTTTAATTCTTTAAATACTGGTCATTAATTGGTCATAATTGTTCACGTGATTAAAACGGCGTCCAAAAATTAAATTACCATTGTTTAAATATTAATATATTAATAAATTTACGAATTCTGACATCACCAGTTAATTTTATATATTCAATATATTCAAAAAAAAAAATTCTTTTTAATGATTTAAAAAAAAAAAAAATGAAAAAGGAAAAGAAATGATGACAATTTATTTTTACATATGATGAAGGTGAGAAAAATTATTTAAAAAGAAAATTATAGTAGTAAAAAAAATAAAATCCTTATGTAATTATGCTTAATTATTATTATGATGATTTTTTTTTGTCTTTATATTTTATAATATTTATATTAATTGAAATTATTAATAGTAGAAAGAAAAAAATTTTATTAACAGATAGAAAAAAATTACATAAATATCTACTTAAAAAAATCTATATATATTTATCTCATCCAAAGTTTATTTTTTTATTGTTGTTGTTGGAATTCATAAAAATCAAAGTTTTTTTTTTTTTTTAAAAGGTTAATGTTTTTTTTTAAACCAACCAATAATAAAAAAATAAAATAAGAAAACTAATTATTATCACATCCTACTATATATATAAACAACACATAGCATATATATAAATTTTTTATATACACCATATATACAATAAGCACAACAAATCAACCAATGATTTTTTTTTTTACACAGTTGATTGACGACAATTACGCATGATTGGAATATGAGCTGGTATTGCAGTTTTTATAGGTGATGTGAATACTGTTGTTGTTGTTAATGGCGGCGATATTGTACCAGGTGTACTTGGCCTTGATGGAATAGATGTGACGTTGGGTGCTCTATTTTGATACATGCCAGTTGGAGTACTTGGTCTAGATGGCAATTTATTGTTACTACTACTACTATTATTATTATTATTATATGGAGCAGTTGATGCCCTAGCAAGAGTTGGTCTTTTAGTAGCTGGGGTTGGCATTTTAGTTGGTGAAGTAGTAATGATACCACTGTTATTATTATTGTTAATATTTGTGTATATTGGTGCTATATAATTGTTTGTATTCGAAGGAATTTGAATACCGGATGGAGCACTTGGCCGTTGAATTGATGAAGGGCTCTGAATACCAGATGGGGTGCTTGGTCGCTGTATGCACGATGGTGATGATGTTAATGATGTTGGCGATGGGGTGCTTGGTCTTTGAATACCGGATGGAGTGGATGGCCTTGAGGCACCGGCTAAACTTGGAGTTCTTGGTCTGGCAATGTTTGCGGTGGATGCTTTTGATAAATTACTTCTGGAATTTTGTCTTGTTGGAAATTTCGGTAGTCCGGAATGTACTGGTATTTTGAAGTTTATTGATCGCGTGCAATCTAATTTCATAGTTTCGACAAGTTTTAAAATTCTTTCATAAATAATATCACTTTCTTTATCTATCACTTCTTCCACGCCTCCAATTGAATTATAATCTTCTTTGCTGTCGCTATCACTATTGACATAATTACTGCAATTATTATCGTTATTGTCGTCATCGTTATTCTTCCCTATTTTATTATTATTGTTGTTGTTGTTATTGCTAGAAATTTTCATGTTATTTATTGTTTGCCTTAGTTTAACACATTCTTCGTTTGACTCTTTTAAAGAAAACTCTAATTCTTTAACACGTTTTTCCAAAGCACTGGCAGAGGCCCTTAAAAGTTGATTTTCTAACTCGGCAACTCTTTGTTCCAATGAAAATATTCTTTTAATTTCTTTATCATCACTAGGAACATTTTCAAGAAGTGTATGAACCATTGTTTTATTTTTTAATTTTATTTTTTTTTTCAAAAAATTAATATTTATATTGTGTAATATATAAAAATAAATTTGTTTATTATTAAAAAAATATTTTATGTATGTATTATATTATGTATTTTATTACATATACAATGAATTTTTTGTTTTAATTTTTTTACCACGAAGGTTGGCAACGCGGTCTCTCGTTTTTTATTATTATTAATTGTTGTTGTGAGAAGTTTGTTTTTTTGGTTTTTTTTTTAAAAAAAAAATCTTTTGGAAAAATTAAAAATTAATTTGTTGTAAAAAAATTTATAATTAAAAAAATTTAGATTTAGAAAGTGAGTGCACTAAATAAATGCACATACATGCATATTATTTATTATATATAAGGCAAACGATAAAAAGTGTTCCCCTTACTTGGTGTAGCATTTAGACTTTTTTTTTAAATGGAAAAAACTTTTTACATATAAAAACATTTCTTTGTTTTTTTTTTTTTTTGTTGCCGCTTGCTTCTTTTCACATTAAAAAAAGAAGAGGTCATATGAAATTCTATCCTAATTAGATATTTTTAAACCTAATTTAGATTGTGAAATCATCATACTTTACTATTTTGCTACAAGTGTGTTATATATAAAAAATCATGTATCTAATATTTATTTAGGATAATTTTTTTAAGCCATTATTTAATTATCTTGATTATTTTAGTTATTGATTGTAATATGTAAATAAATAAAAAAGTATTTTCGCTGTCTGTGTGAATGAATAATGAATTTCTTAGGAATCATAGGAATCAGAAGATTTTAAAAATTAGGTTAAAGTAAAAAGAAAATCATTGATCATTCATTGACTATAATTCACATCTAATCATAATGGTAACTCTAAAAATTCATTGGCATATCTTCATATGAGTAGAATGGGTGTGTAATCATCATTATGTATAATATGATATAATATAATGCCTATTACACATACATATATATTTAGATATATATATATATATATATATTTAATGATCGATTATCCATTTTCGATTGTTTTTATTTTTTTAAAAATCTTTAACTTGGTAATTTTTTTTTTGGCCAACTTGTCCATTGTATTTAAATATTTCCTTAAAAACATAATAAATTGTTTTATCTATTTATTTGTTTATTTGTTTTATCCAAATTAAAACCACCCAACAATAATAAAGTTACCGTGGGCTCAACACAATACTCACCATATAGTAAAAATGATTACATTCATGGATTGTTATTGGAGAAGAAGAAAGAGGGAGGTCGAATTTTTTTGGCTACTAACCAAATGTTATAACTTTAAAATTATTTAAATATTTGGAAAAGATTTACATAAAATTCACATGGTGTGCCTTTTGGCTGAATCGATTAATAGGCGTTGAGCGCTGGTGAAACATTGCAGAAAACGTATATGGCTTTTATTAGCCACTAAAAATTTGCCTTCTTTTTCAACAACAAACAATCTCAAAAAAGTAAAATATCTATCAATAAACAAAAAAGACTACAATAAAGAGTAAATTAAAATAAACAAGTATATAAATAAATTGAATAAATAAAAAAGATGCAAGTATTTCACGAGGAGGAAGATCTACAACATACCCCACCACCTCCGTACACTTTGATTGACGACAACAACATTCATAATAGTGAAATCAATAATTTTAATAATCCTCATCATTTTGTACTTGATGTCGATAACAATGGTCCTCAAGTTCGACAGGTTTGGATTTTTTTTTTAAAAAAAAAGTAATTTTTTTATTTAGACGATTATTTAAAGTTTTAAAGTTTAGTTAATTAATGAACGAGTTAGTTAATAAAATATTAGCCAGTTTTCCCGATGCGATAATGGACTTTTTGATGATGTTATTATTAATATTAATATTAATATTATAAAGACTCAATCAAAAATCATCATCATTATCATATTTGTTTGCAGGATTCTTCTTATCCAGTAACTGGTGATCCACAAGATGAAGAATATCTCAGATGGTTAGAACAACAACAACAACTACAACGTGTAGAAGGGTTAAGGGATGCTGATAGTGCTACTGGTTGGCTAGCATCATCTGATCCTAATCATATAGATTATAATAATGATCATATTGGACCATTACCTCCATTACCTCCAATACCTGAAGAACATCAACAAAATAATAATAACCGTCGCAATAATCGTCGCAACCGTAATAATAATCATCACCATGGTAATAATAATAGTCATCATTATCATCGTGGTAATAATAACAACCATAGCCGACATGACAATAATAACCGTCATAATAATAATAATCGTCATAATAATAATAATCATATTAATAATCATATATCGCCATCATTACCATTACCACCATCTTCGTTGCGTAATGAACAACAGCCTTTAGTTAGCCCAAATTATGGCAGTTTAAATCCAGGTATTTAACTAATCAATTAACTCATTCATTTAATCATTTATATATTATGGATTAAAAACATTTGAACAAGTTTCATTTTATAAATTAGATTTTATTCATTAGTATTTTTAATATTAATCATGAATAATACATTATTATTATATAGTATACTTGCCACCGCCAGTATTGTATAATAATAACAATAATGATTTAAATAGATACGCTCATCTTCAACCATCCAATCATAATAACGTTAATTTTGTTCCTAGAAATTTTGCTGATGACAATTATAGATCTAGTTCAAAATGTCCAAGAGTTGCTTATTTGATTTTTTTATTGGCTTTCTATTTTGTAATTATATTGATCTCATCAGAATCATTATCCTTATCATTGACATCCGTATGATCAATCAACCAAATCATTACTAGAATCACCTTATAAAGAAACTTATTATTTATTATACAAAAGAAACAATTCCCTTTATTTTATGAATATTGTATTTATTGCATTACATATACATTATTGTTGTTTATTATTAGAAAATTGCATTTTATTCTATTGTGTAAAAAAGGATAAATTAAATATCCTATAATGGCAATCATCAATAAGTTAATTGTTAAATAATAGTAATCATAAATTAATTATTTAAATAATGGTAATAATCAATAAATTAATTATTTAAATAATGGTAATAATCAATAAATTAATTATTAAATAATGCATGAGAGAATAGATTGATTTTTTATTATGCAATCAATAATTATAACATCATCATTAACAAAAAGTTAATGAACATTACAAAGGATCAAAATTAGGCAAATATCATAATTGTACTACCAATACAATGTTGAATTTTATTATCCTCACACTCATTGCTTGTGTAATATACAAGATTGTTACATATTGCGACTTGCGTAGCTGCTGCGGCTAGATTATACTAGTATCATATCGGCTTGCCTTTTTAGTATCCTAATACTACTAATACAAGTCCAAATTCAATGATCCGGGATGTTTTTTATACCTAATTATCGAAAAATTAATGTAATATGGACCAAATAAACCATTCACAAAACGACATGTTTATTGGATTATTAATTATGCATTCATCGAATTATTCCGTAAAGGTAGTAGTGGTCATTTAACATAGATAGTGTTTTTATTTATCGTTTTTTAGAAAACTTTGTGAAATTTTCAAAATAAAGATCAAAAAGAAATCCAATTAATTAAAGCACTTCTTAACATTTGACGAATATATTATTTAATAGGTTGTTCAATGGTTCAAGATAGAATGATATGGAGCCGAAATAAATATAAAGTCTATATTACATGTCTTGTTGGCGGCTATGTATTCTTGATGGAAATGTGCCGTCATGGATATATGAATAATATCCTTTTGATCAATAAGAATGAGTGGTTACTAAAATTTTTTCGAGGACTTTCTATTATCTGCTTTAAAAAATTGACAAAAATCAAGTCTTAGAGGAAGCTTTACTTTTAGTTTCTGATGAAAAGAAAAAATATTCAATTATTTAACAAGGAAGTGGTGATTCGTCTTTTGACTACCACTATTTCTACCCAAGAAACGAAAAATGATCAGACCCTTTACTTTCTCGTTTAGATTAAATTAACACTGATACTGCTCATCCAAAGAAATTCTTTTTAGATAAATGTTACTGCTGATTTTTGGTACCTTCGCTTTTGCTTAATTTGGTTTTATTGATTTTGCTACTGGTTCCAGGATCAAATGAAATAATATAATAGTAAAATGTGCATTTGATTTTGCAAAGTCAATGATTATGGGTGGTACACTTATTATTATGATGTTATCCTTTTGTCTGCCTGCAGTGCTCCCTGATTAATTAATTTTTAAAAAAATAACGACGGCATATTTAAATAAGGAAATATTGAAAAAATTAATTTATAATAATAATAATTAATATTAACGCAAAGATTTATCCGTAACCGCAGTAACTTGATGGTCGGTTAACATATTTAGAATAGTTAATGCGGATAATAATAATGAGGGTTTCATCCCGAGAAATAAACCCAAATATAGTAAATTATTTAAATATACTCGATAAAGCATAGCTTTATTATATTATTCACATGAACAAAAAGTTGGATTCTTATTTTTTTGCATCATCAAATTTTTTTATTAATATAGTCAATTTATAATTAATAATAAAAAAATTCCAAGAGAAAAATAACATCGACCCAAACGATGATAAATAGAAGAAGTAATGACAATGGAGAATATGAAACATCATCAATTGTTGGATTGAACTATCCAAAGATAATAACTTTTAAATATTTTTATCAATTGAATTTAATTTCTTGACTTAGCAATAGAAAATTACAATGAATTATAATCAATGGCAAAATCCATGAATACTTCGATAATAGCGTATTCATTATTTGTTAATGATTAGGTATTTAATAAATTAGTTCTTTAGAATTCATTAATGCCACAATAGGATAACGCTGAACTATATCATATCCATAAAAGAAAATTCAAAACTAATGGTTTTTTCATTCTATTTTTTCATTATGTAAAAAGAGAATTTATTTTCATTTGTTTGTTTATATGCAAATAAACATATGCAAGTTTTTTTGTTTTGTGATTAAATTTGAAGAAAAAAGGTACTTCCACTTGAAATAAAAAGAATCCTTATATTTTTATGGAAATATTGCAAATGAATATAAAATTTATTTGAAACCGATTAAAAAGCGAAATATATAAAATATTTTGGATTGTAAAACATCAACAGGTCCGGAATGTTCATGAATTTACAACAATAATTAAATGAAGAATTGATGAATATAAATTAAAGATTTAATTTTTTAAGAACAAGAAATTATATACTAAATAGTAATAAGATTGAAAATTATAATATAATTTAATATATTTTTATCATTTGAAAAGAAATTTGGAAGCAGAATTAGTGTATAGTATTATTGTGGAAAAAAGTATTAGATTCGGGAAATAAGCAACAATTCATTTATTCAAGATACAAACACCTGATGATTCTCTTCTTCAATGCTGACTATTATAGTTTCCTTACGGATAAATTATTTTACAAGATGACATTTATCCGACAATATTGATGGTTTTATTTTCAAATTCGTCAGATATATCACAGCTGTGAATATTTATTGGTCTGCTTGGTAATGCTATCGAAGAAAACAATACACAGGAAGCATTCTTGACTGAAAAGACAACGATATTGATCTGTTGCTATTCTGTTTACTTCCAAATCAACTTCATTGGAAAGATTGCTATCCAGATATATTGTATTAATAATTTGTATATCAGTTGGTGATATTTGTAAAAAAAAATCAAAGAAATAGATAAAGATCATCTGTTGGATATGCCCAAGTCAAATGATTTAGGCACTACATAAAATTTGAAAATACCTTCAAAAAATTCTTGAAATAATAATGATAAAACATTGTTAAATGAAATCAAGAATACTAGGCTTTATTGTTATAATTATTATATTTATTTATAATTGCGTAATTTTTATCTATGAATCGTGTCAATGTTCCTTCGCATATATAGAATTATAATGTATGAGTGCAAAAATTTTCATAATGTTTTCGTGAAGGTTGGTTAAAAGACTTGCGTTAATCACAAGTTTAGCATGACCTCTTACCCTTTTATTATCATGATCAATATTCTATAAAAGAAGCGTTTCTTTATTAGCGTTTTCATCATTATTATTAGTAAAGAATGGAATTATTATTAAGTCTTTTTTGTAATTTAAAAAAAATGATTATTGTAAAAGTTAAAGATCAAAGATTGTCATGGAGCCTTTATATTTAATTGGGATATGTATTAACGAAGCCAAAGCACATCTTAATCAGTTTTAAATATACACCTATTACTATGAATAGTAACATTTCAAAAGACCAAAAATTGACAGACTTGTTTTAGAAACATTGTAAAGTGTCCATGGTGAGTGATATAGGAAATCGCAGTTTATGCCATAATATTTTCATAGCATGATATGGACTAATAACCGTTGGAATTGTCTTAAGAGACTTTATTTTCAACTAAAAGTATCACAAGTTGCGTTAATCAAAAGTTGCGTGTTATGTTAATATTAATTAATTATACCCTGGTGTTCACAAATTACCGGGTTTTCATGGATTTCGAATTTAAGAATACTATCTTTTAAACGAACAAAAATTTGTAGACCCCATCTAAACAACAAGTTATCATTTGTCCCCCATTTTTTTTTTTTTTTTGATTTCTAAATAGACAAAAAGGTATGATTTATACATTGTTTGATTATATTTTGGGGGGGGGAGTTTAATTAGTGTGAAAAAAGGTGTATTGTAAAAAAAATCCCGATTTTTAATTTTTTAATAGTTATGATCTGAAAAAGTTTTTACGCGTTGATTATTTGTTCTAAACCGTAATTATGTAAAAGTACTATTTCTAATAAACAAGTTTACGATACAAGTTTTCATTTTAATGTACATATTTTTTATTTTTTGATTTATTATTTTTGATCACTACTATGATATTTTACAAAACAATTTCTTTTCGAGTTTAAACATAAAGCAACATTGCATATAAAGTACATTATTTCAGTCAGATATTTCCATAGATGGAAATACTAAATACCGTAATGATCGATGGTATGAAAAATTCTAGAAGAAATTCTGATTGGC
>CAJVPN010000766.1:0-21625 GCA_910592215.1 Entrophospora candida
AAAAAAAAGTAATTATTTGTTTTAGTTATTCTGCCAGTTTTCTTTTTTTTCTTGATTCTTTACTAGAATTCTCTAATGCTATTTTGAAAACTCTTTCCTCTTGATAAATTTCATAGATAATCCTTTCTTTATTTAAATATGTTTGCAAAGATTTGATGTCTGCTAATTTAAAAATGTAAGGAACAATTTTTTCACCTTGTTCCTTCTTCAAAATACTTCTAATGGTGCTATAATTCTTGGGTTCCATAGTAGGTCTGATATAAATGAGTTTCATATTAACTATTTTTATATAGAGGTAATTCTATATATCACTTAAGATAACAAATAGGATATTATAAAACTGATAATTATAATCACATTACATATGACTAAATTTTGATCCCTGAAATCTTTGGTAATACAAATGTTCACTTTGTCTGATTTTGTTGCAGCATGCCCCAATTAATAATAATTTTATTCTTTAATCGTGTCAAGTTACCTCAATTTTTTTGACATCAATTTTGTAATGAAAGTAATATAAAAAAATACAAAAATATTTGTGAATTTGAAACATTTTGCACAGTATTTGATGGGTTATAGCAGCGTGCACTGTACAAGACTGATTCCAAAAGATATATATACAAAAGGCCACTTTGGTTGAACAATACTTATCAGTCGAAAGTTTATATTTTGAAATACCATCAACAGCTATTAATTACGAGGAAACTATTTATGTAAAATATATGGGTAAAGAAGCAAAAGAAAAAATTGAACAGACATTGGATGTCTATGAAAAATTTCTTGAGGGAAAATATTATTTGATTGGTGAATATCCTTTGGCCGATCTTGTTCATATACCTAATATCTATGTTAATATTCATAAACTAGCATTAAAATGTGCTTGAACTGTCTTTAATGTCTGAGTTTGAAGCGGCATATGTTGATCAATATTGGTACTTAGAACGACATTTACATATCACATAAGATGTGTTTTGGTACATACAGTGTTTTTATAAGTTTTTATCACTTTTAAATCTTCAATGTTAAGATCCTTTTGTTGTTAAATCACGATAAATCGATCACTAAAGTTTGGCGATAATGGAATTTTTGTTTTTCAATTTTACATCCTGAAATACAAATTAGTATTATAGTGCGATGATAATTTTTTGGTGTCCATAGTATTATAAAATCACATGGCTCAATCACGTACATATATATTCGTTCGGAGCATCAAAATTAGCACCGGATGCGAAGCATCTTAGCATTCTATCATGTCGTGATCAACGACGCAATATTTTAATAAAAACAGATTACTTCATGGACAGATAGATTAGCCTAATAAATTACAACAAAAACACATAAATAGACCGCTACTCCCAATTGTGGACCAAAAAACGTGCATCAGTTTTGCTTTTTGCGTTGGATTCAAATTCGAGGGTCAAAACATGTAGTGCCAAATGGCGTTCTACGTCAAATTCAATGCATGGTGTCTATATATCGTTCTGAGCATCAGCATTAGCCAGTCATATTATTTTTATTTTTATTTTATTCATTGTGTTGAGCAAAAAATTTATTTACTTATTTAAAAAAAGTACATATACAAAGGGAAATTGTTCATGAATTTAATAAAATTAATGGAGAATCCTTTGCAAAGAAGAACCCTCATGTGAATCAAAGGATCGATTGGATTTTTTCTTTTCAAGTCTATCGCTATAAAAAAATAAGTTTCATACAAACATCAAAAGTTATTTACAAATTTTGGTTGTTAAAAAAAAATCCTTTGCGAAGAAAACAAATAAAATCCCTTGATTAATTAATCTTTTAAAGGAAATAATATCCTGATCTTGTGAACTGCTAAGCTATTTATATCATCCTTTGTAATTCTCAAGAAAAAATTTTTTAGCAACATTTGACTTTGACAAACTGAGCAATTTTTAATTAAGGATAATACTTGGCAATGAGATTTGCATATTCGACCGATGATGCATATTTCTATCATTATTGCCAACTGGTTTTCTGGATAATTTGTTTCCAATATCTTCATGCAAACATGGTAAGGTATTAGATAATGGTCTAAGATTCACAATTACTACTAACTGTTAGAATTAAAATATTATATAATCAATTTTGTAAAAAAAAGAGATTTTATAGTTTAATGTATAAAAAAATCTAGTGTGTAAGATTGCTTGTATCCGGTGTATTATTAAAATATAATATATCACGTTAAATCATATGATCAAAAGGATTTCCAAATTTGATAAATGTTGATAAGAAAACCTGTTTAGTTTTTCGTTCCATTTTTAATCGAATTTTGCCAATAAAAATAATATCTCGGGTTTTATGCATGTAGAGGTCGTACTTCTGAATATTCTTTATAATATATCTGGATAATCATTTGTAATAAAATTAATTAATTATTCAGTGAATAATTCAATGAATATTTCATTTTAACAAATTATTAATTATTTCAAAACTAAACTATCAATCAAAAAAAAATAAAGTTTTAATTAAATAATCTCTCGCTTGGCGTGGACGTTCCAGGCACACACAAATATTTCGTAACTTTGACAAAATCGGAAATCTATTTTTATTATTATGTAGAATAGATCATCTTTCAATATTCAACTTGGCTTTTTGGAATTATAAAAGGCTCCTTCCCTTTCATTATTGTATTATTGGTTTTTCCTATTATAGTGACTGGATGCCTCTCTTCTATTTTAAATTAATTAGAATGAACAACAAATGAATTAAACGAGAATTTATCTGGATGTGAGAAAATTCAGTTACACGAGATATCGAGATATCGAGATATTGATCAGCTGAATAATAATATTCACTGAATATTCACTTTTAATTTATCATATTCGGTCAATCAATCAATGAAAAAATCAAATGTCCGATTAACCAAATATTCACTGAATGTTCAATGAATATTGCAACCTCTAGTGCATGTATTATAAAAACGGGATTACAAAATTTCAATATCTAGTAGGATATTCTTTATTTTTACGGTTGGTAGAGTTTCTGCGCACTTTTAAATTCCCGCTCACTGTACTAAATTTGTGTATTCTCGATTTGGTTGAGTGTGGCTTTGAGTACATACAGGCATTACTTGGTACGGAGGCGCAGATGTACGTAACCTGTGTAGACTTTATTACTATTACTATTACTATATATTTATTATATATACTTACCGCCCAGAGTCCCAAATCCAAAATAGGTAAAAATTTTAAAGCGTAATCCCAGCCTCCTGAAATACCGTAAAACAAGACACGTACCTAAATGTGTCACCCAATCCATGAAATTCAAGAGTTTGAGATTTGGGATTGAGATTGAGATTTGACCTTTTGAGTTTTGGCAACAAGTACACATGGCATACTTACTATCAATATATTTAAATTAGATTATTCCACACTGTTTTTAATGCATCAAAAAATTCTCCTTTGTTCCTTGACTTGCTTTTTTCCGTGATTGAATTTTTTGTAACAATAATACAACTTTGCCAATTTCGAGTAAAATACTTGATACTTTCTAGTTTCACATAAACTCATTTTTATTATATTTTATTTGACGGCAAAAATAGAATCTATGATAAACAAACAAATCTTAAAAATAGTAACTTTGCGGACATTAAAAAATGTGACGTTGTCATTATTATAATGACTATTTTTTATTTATATCCGTTAAGCAGATTGCACCTATAAAATGCCCAAAGATCCCTTAATATGAATAAACATGTTACTGTAGACATACTTTTCCAAAATGTTAAAAATGTCGTATAATAAATTATTATCACCAGAAAGAAAGAAATTTGTAATGAAAATCCATAACGAAATGTATAATAATGCGGTGGTTAATTCTAAAAGAAAAAGTAGAAAAGGCTATTTTTTTTCATTAGTCAAGAAAAACAAGGAACTTTCTGCAAATGAAAAAGAATTTTGTAGAGAAAAGTTTATTTATGAGCTTGAATTAAATAATACAATTTATAAAAAGAACAAACCAAAAGAGTGTAAAAAGTGTAAATCAATAAGATACTCTGATAGATTCTGTGAAAGTTGTATTAGTTTACAATTACAGAATCTTTTCGCCACTTGGACTTCTGGAAATGACATAATTGATAACTTTATTCAACAAAGTCAAAAGGAGTCATCTTTGCCAAGACATATTTTAGAATGGATACCTTTTGGGCAATTTGAAGATATAACAAAATTAACTGAAGGTGGATTTAGTTCAATTTATACTGCTACGTGGACAAGAGGAAATATAACCGATTATGATGAAAATAAAAAGCAATTTAATTATTTTGGTTCTTATCATGTAGTATTAAAAAGTTTAAATAATTCAAGTGACCCAGGAAAAGGCTTTTTTGATGAGGTTGGTAGTTTTTATTTAAAACGAAAATAAATAATGCTGTATTATATAATATTAAATGATTTTATATTTAATTATAGGCAATGAATTATTGTAAAATTAAATCAACAATGATTATTCCTTGCTATGGTATAACTAAATTCCCAGATAATGGAAATTATGCAATGGTTATAAATTATCAACCAGAAGGAGATTTAAGGGATTATTTACGAAAAAATCATTTTAATTTGACATTAAAAAATAGAATTACAATTTTTAGATGGTTATGTGTTGCATTATATTATATACATGGAAAAGATTTAATCCATTGTGATTTACATAGTGGTAATGTATTAATGGCAGGAGGTATTTGTTATATTACAGATTTGGGGTTATGTGGACCAATTGATAAGTCATCAAATAAAATATATGGTATTGTATCATACATTGCACCTGAGCTACTTAGAGGCATGAATAATGCAAAGAACACAAAAGAAACAGATATTTACAGTATTGGGATGTTAATGTGGGAAATATTTGCAGGCCATCCACCATTTGATGATAGAGCTCATAATCATCATTTAATTCTTGATATATGTGAAGAAGGTTTACGACCACCAATATTACCTGAAATGCCTGACGATTATGTGCAAATGATGCAGAGATGTTGGGATGTGGATCCATCAAAAAGACCAACTATTGATGAGCTTCGGACATTTGCTTTTAATAAACTTGGAGAATTTTTTAAAAATAATAATAATAGTTCATTCGGATTTTTTAAATGCGATAGCAACAATAATAGTTTAATAAAAAGATTATTCAAATTTTCTAAAATTAAAAAACATGAAACTGATGTTGGTAGTGGTGGTGGTGATTCGCAACGAGTGCACAAATCACATCCAGATGCATACCATATGAGTAGAATATTAGATGGCGAAATTTCAAAAAGCTTAAAATTTTATACAAATCATACTTCTTTAAATAATCTTGATTGTAATTCTACTCTCGTAAACGTGGAGAATTAATTTTTCATTACTAATTAATTATTAAAATATCTGATATTTTCGTGAATTTATATGACCAAAATAATTTCTACGAAGCATTCCACGAGAATGACTTAGTTTTGTATATAGAATATATGTAGTAATAGTATTAGTATTGTATTATTTTCATTGTATTTATAATATACCTGTACACATTATTATTATTAATCAAATTGTATAAATTTATAGGAAACTAATTATTATTATTTCATAAATAAAAAATAAAATAAAATAAAATGTGTTCGAATGGTGGTTGGTATTCAGTGCCCGAGTTTGAAACACACATAGGCATGTCAATATTGGTATATAGAGCAACCTTAACATTGTGTTGGTTTGATGTTTTTCCGAATTGGAAACACACATAGATTAGTCGATATTGGTATGTAGGATGATTTTTACATGGTATATATTACAGGTTTAGGCATAGGTTTTTGTAAGTTTTAAAGTTTTAAAGATAAAATATGCTAAATTCTTTCATTGCTAATCACTAGAATCACAATTTGATGATAGCGAAAAACCTTTTTGATGTCAAAGTTGTTCTTTAAATAATGCAATTTTTATTTTTTTTCAAAATTAGTTAATATTTATTAGCATAAAAAAGGTACGCACACTACCATGATAATAATAAAAGTGAATTAAACTTTTCATTGCTTGATAATCTGAAAAGTTATAAAAAAGATTGGTAAAAGAAAGGGATTTCTTCAAACTCTTCTTCGCTATCGAGGAAATTACTTGACAAGTTGGCTCCTACCACAGATTGGTGACCGTAATTGCAGTTATAAATAAACAAGTGATTCTTTTATAAAAGCATCCAGAATTGCTGCTGTAACAATGATTTATGTTTTAGCCATATGTATCAAACTGTTGATGGGTGTAGTGACAAGTTGGTGGCCATAATCGCAATTATAGACAATCAAGTAAAGGCAGCTAGATCTGGCACAACGACCCCAATCCTATTTGTTTTTATCTCAAAAAATCTGTTTCCAAAATAAATTTACATTAAGAGAAGTTAAAAACGTCATATAATAAATTATCATCATCATTATCGCTAGAAAGAAAGAGTCTGTAATTGAAGTTCATAATGAAATGTATAATCTGGTTAATTCTGATAGAGAAAATAGAAAAGATTATTTTTTTCATTAATCAAGAAAAACAAGAAGCTTTCCGACTTTGAATTAGGGAATGCAATTTATAAATTAGGTAACCAAAAGAATGTAGCAAGTGTAAGTTGACAAAATATCCTGATAGATTCTGTAAAGTTTGTATTAATTTACAATTAGAGTTTTTTAATAATTGGAGACCTGAAAATAACATAATTAATAACTATGTCAAATGAATTCAACTTTTATTGTAGAATGGATATTTTTTGAGCAATTAGAAGATATAACAAAATTAATTGAAGGTGAATTTAGTTCAATTTATATAGCTACATGGAAAATTAAATTGTGAGGAATTGTTATTTACTATTACTATGGTATAACTAAATGCCCAGATAAATGGAAATTATGCAATAGTTTAAATTATTATTTAGAAGGAATTTAAGAGGTTATTTACAAAAAAATATACTATTTCGACATTAAAAAATAGAATTTCATTTTTTTAGATGGTCATATCATTATATATGGAAAAGATTTATTGATTGTGATTTACGTAGTGTAATATATTATTGATGTTATATGTGAACAGTTCAGAAGTCATCAAATAAATCTATGGTATTGTATCATACGTTGTGTCTGGGCTACTTGGAGGCAATTTGCAGACCACTCACCATTTGACAATAGAGCTCATAATCATTGTTTATTTTTTGATATACTGTATATGAAGGTTTACGACCACCAGTATTATCTCAAATTCCTAATGATTATGCAGAAGCATTGGATGTGGATCTATCAAAAGACCGACTATTAGCGAGCTTTTTCTTTGTTCTAAAGAAAAGTTTAAAGAATTTCATACAGCTAAAGATTTGAAAAACAATTGTCTTATAAAAATATTATTCAATTTTTCTAAAGGCAATGAGCATGAAATTGATTTTAATAATGATGGTAACAGCAATGGTGGTCGTGGTGGTGTTTTGCAACAAATCACATACCATACAAGTAGAATATTTAGATGATGAAATTATCAAGCAAACCAACTTAAAAGGTTATAAAAGTAATGATAGTTCATTAAATAACCTTGATTTTAACTCTACTCTCTTAAATCTTAATGTTAATAAAGCGAATTAAATTTTCGTTACTACTACTCATTAATAATCTTTTTTATTCGCTAAAATGACTTCTTCATCCTCTTACAATAGGAAGCTTGTACTTGAAGCAGTTTTTTATTTTAACTTATTGGTAAAAAATTTAAATAAATTAGATCACTACTTTTCTTTCCATGTGACTGTTAATTCCTAAGAAAAATATTTAATAGTGATAGTTATGCTTGTGGGCGAAACTGAAATTTGATTTGTCGAAAGTCGAAAATTTCAACGTACTTTTGACCATATCAAAATGCGTGATAACATATATTGTGACTTAGAGCTTTTACTGTTTTCCGGATGTAGTTTGGAAGACCTGCTAGTAAACCCAAGCCGAATAAAATTAACAGGTTCTATGCTAACTTTATTCGGACAACAGCTTCAAGGCTTAAAAAGAAATGTTATCTTTTTTTACAAAAGAAAAAAACGATAAAATAAATAATACATAAAATTTAAAATATAATTTTAAGCGACATAGAAAGTTATCAATATTTTATAATGAAAGCGAATGATTTGTGGAAAGAAGTCGAATAAGATGCCAACATATAAACGTGATCAAATAACGGTCAGATGAGATATCATATGCTTAGATTTAAAGGATATTTGGTCATGCATTTATGAGACGAAATAAATAATACGTGTTTTAGGTCCAGGTAGTGCTGTAGTGTATAGGTTGAACCCGGGTTGGATGCACCGGGTCAGGTACCCGAGCCATGACAAATGACCACCCTGGTATAGGGCGTGATGCGACTCAAAATTTTTGTATAACTGAAGACTTTCATTACACAGACCCCCCATTGATAAGTTGGATTTTTTTGGATTAATTCAGTAAATTTTTTTACGTAATAAAAATCGTCGTGTAACTTTAAATTTAATTTAAAATTCATGTTCACACCAGGCGTAGCACTTAGAAATCAAAGAAACCTTGTTTTGGAATTATATTATATGTATTAATAATAGTAATACTTTACCACTAACAAATAAAATAGCGAATCAACAATCGTTTAACAAACTCATAAGCACAAAAAAGAAGCAGTACTTTCTAATCCCTCAGTCATGAATGTAACCCGGGTCCATCACATACATTTGTATATTCTATAATGATGATTAAGATAGATATTAGTAAATATTTAATATTATATTTGTTGATAAAATTAATTACACCTTTGGATAAAAAATTTCAAACCTTACGCAGCCCATCCATTTTAATTGGTTGTTTTACAACATCAGTCGCTCCTTTGTAAGCTTTAAACATTTTTATTTTTAAAATATATATATTAGCAATGTGATATATATTCATTTATATTCACAAACATCATCATCACCTTTACCACTACCACCTTAATTAATCAAAAGGAACAATTTCAAAAATAAAATATAAAGAAAAAAACTCCGGCGAGAAAGGACTTTAAGCCACTTGTTGTTTAATCTGACTTTTTTTTTTCATTAATTAAATACCTAAAAACATACTACGCCACCTGACTAAACAAGTCTTTAAACTTTTGACTAATTCATTAATTATTATAAAAAAAGAAATTCCACTAGTAAAATGAGAAAAAAAGACATTTAAAATTCTGGAATCTGTATTAATTGCAATGGATATATTGAATGTCTTTACAATTAGTTATAGTCACGATAAAATTTCTTTATATCATTGTAGAGAGATCGATGGTAATAATAATGATAATAAAAATTTCTCTGATGACTATTTAATAAAGCAACAATTTTTAAAATGACTTAACCACTCATTCTTATCTAGAGAATTGATGACGAATCATCTACCAATTGAGTTTTCCATTACAATTCAATAATGTTTCTTTTAGCGGTTGGCTCATAGTAATCTTCATATAAATTTAATAGAACCAACTGCTCTTCCTCCAAATTTTTTTTTTTTGGTTATTATTAGTTTCTTTTGATTATTTCTTTTGCCTAAGAGGAATCCAAATCATAAGAACTCTATTAAAGAGTATTATTTCATTACAAGTGTAAGATGACGGGTAAAAGAAGAAACACGAGTTCTTTCATGTTAATTGGCAATGAAAACAATTCAAAGATAATGATAAGAGAATGGTGAAAAGCATTGATTAATAACTAGGTTTATCCGAGATACACTAGATGAGAGAATTAAATGTTGACTGGTTCTGCCTTGAAACACATAATATGCGAGATTTTTTAAAAAAACTTTCCTAAAAACAATTACTTCTTCGTCTTTCAACTACAACTCAACTCTTTTATTAGAAAAGTCGCATCTAGAACCTATGTTAATAAAGATTGTAATACCCTGAAGCTAGTCATAGATAGAACATAATAAATTCACTTCCAATTAAGATATGAAGTTTTGATATTATAAAGACACGTGTCTTATTGCATGATCAGCCAACAAGAACAAGAACACAAGAACTTCGTAAGAGAAATCACAAATCATTACATGTTTAAATTTCCATCAAGTACAATCATTAATACACATTTGACAGAACATCCTTGTTTTTTGGTGATTCTTGGACAATTAAATTTTTGGCAGGAAGGTACTAACCAGCATCGGAAAGATTCCATCGGGACAAAATCAGAAATTGTACAGGCAATCTCCAAATGATAGGTAAAAAATGAAAGCACCAGCCTGGGGGGGACATGACCATTCGATAGAGGTGGAATGACTTTAAGTGTAAATTTTCGAAGGTCATACGAGTAAAGCTTGTATTAATAACAACAAATCGATCATGAAAGTTTTTCGTATGACATTAATATTAATGAGGGTAATAAAACACAAATGAGCAGATCTATTTATTTTCTAAATCTTGTAATCAAAATGTTTTTTCGATAATGCCAGTAATTTTACTAGACTCAATATATTGGTCCACATAAGATTCATTGATGCACAAACATTTAAAAAATAATTTTCCTGACCAGATCACATGATCTATGAACATTTCCTTTATAGGTAAGATATTCAATTTATTTGTTTTCAATTTCATTCCAATATTTTTTTTTTTTAAAATGGACATTATAAATACTACTACTACTGTTAGCGCTATAGAAAGCAATGCTCTTGATATTTCTATTGATTCATTACCATGTAAGAAAGGATCAGATACTTATTACTTGTCTAAGTGTGTGTATATTTCTAAAGAAAAAATCATTTAATATTAAATATATTTTTAGATTATGATCAAGAAATTGAATATGAAGGTATGAAGAACTTTTTATTTTTTATTTTTTCAAGATTATTTGTTTAATCGTATAAAATTTGTCATTTTTAACAGGAATGAGTGCAAAAGTTGATAAACTTATTGAACAAGAAATGCGCAAAAGGCCAACCAGTATTAAACGAGATATCAAAACAAGTTTTCCTGATATCGAATTGTTTAAAGTTATTAAAAAAATTTCATTTCAATAATTTATTGCTGCTGAAATAATAGTTTATTTATATTTATTATTATTATTATTAGAATTCGCCGATACTTTTAACAGAGTATCAACGTGTTGAACAAGGAACACCAATGACACGTATAGATTTGAATAGATATAGGTTAGAAGAACCCAAAGATAGCAGTGACATAGAAGAATGGATAGAAAGTATAAATAATTCTAAATCACAAGCATCTCATCAAGATCTAAGGTACCTTTTTGAAATTAATCAGTTAATGTATGTTTTTTATTTATATTTATATAAATATATAATAATTAAACATTTTATTCAACAGGTCAATGAATTTAGAGTTATTATTAGAGTATGGATCTAATGCATGGAGAATTCATAATTTTCAATTAGAACAATATTTAAGGCATCTTGAAGCATCTTTGGATCGACATAAACAAAAAAGTTTTGATTTAAATAGACAAAGAAAAGCAGAGCAGGTCCGTTTTTTCATTTTTTATATATTTTTAATGCACATTAAATATGATGATAATAACAATAATATTTAAATCAGCTTGAGGTGGGACGTCAGATTGAAATGTTGGATAATAAATGGAGTGAATTGATTGGCGAAACAATTCAATTGGAAGTTGCATGTTCAACATTACAACATGAAATTTCAGAATTAAAGATTTATCAAGAAAAATTAAAAAAAGAATCAGAATCTAAAGTGGACGAGGACGAGGACGAGGATGAGGATGAGGACGAGGATGAAAACGAAGATGAAATAAAATCAATATAATAAATCACTACCCAATTTAAAAAAAATTTTATTAAGTTTGTATAAAAAAAAAAAAAATTAAACATATTTATAAAAATTAAAGATCATGTGTCACAGTGAGGTTTACATTATAGCTATAGAAGTTTGTCTAAACTACTAAATTTCGACAATAATCTCGGCAAATTAAAAATTTAGTTTCGGTTTTCAAGCAAGCAAAATGCCGAAATCTTGGGCATAATTATTTTTGCCGAAACTAATCATAAAGCATATAATGATTTACTTTACCGATAATTAATGTCAGTATTTGCATTAATTATTAGTAAAGTAATTATTTTTTTGTTATATATTAACATTAACAATTTAATAATAATGATCAAAATGATTTAATTTGAATAATTAAACCCGTCTATTATATAGAAGTTTGCCTAAATTACTAAATTTCAGCAAATGCCGAAACTAAATCTATATAGCATAATTGGTAATAATTTCATCGATTTACAGATCATATTTTGATTTTATCACGACACATAAATTTATAAATGCGCAAAATCTTTATTTAAAGATAAAGATATTATCCTGTCCTTTAAACTAATCAAGATTGTTGAAAAGAAATCATTTTTTATGTTATAAAAAATTTTTGGGGAGAATCATTTACAAATTACAAATTGAAAATGAAGGCGTGAGAAGTATCTTCCTAAATATATTATCAATAAAACTAAGCAAACGCGTTCTTTGGGTAATCTATTCATTGTTTGCTTTGTGTGAATAATAAGTGTGTTTACATAGCTAATGAAGATTTTCAGATTTGTAAATCATAGACTTGGATTAAAAAGAAAATGATCCAGAATATGGTATTCAACTAGCGCATTTTCAAACGACACCAAATCCGCCAAAGCAAACACCTCACCAAACTTACCCTTTGTTGATACCAATGTAACCAAAGAATTATAACACCTTCTACATAATAAGAATATTAAATGTTTTGCAATAATAATAAAATTTCTTGTATTTCAACAATAATTAGTTTGTTTCAAAAAAAAATGCCTAATCATTATAAAATAGTTTCAGTGATTGAGTTTCGGCACAGTGATCAAGTTTCGGCAAAGTAACTGAGTTTCGAACTATTAATTTCTATAAACTTTTTTTTCTGAGTTTCGGCTAGTGTTCCATGTCGCGATCCAAAAAAGGAAACAAAATGGTCGTAAAGGTGGTAGCAACCATCATCAAAAGTTGCAGCCGGTGTCCTTAGTTTCGGCATCACCACAATTTAATTTAGGCAAACTTCTATAATTATAGCAAATTCTGAGGATATCAACATTTTGATGTATTTATCTAATTTCAGATAAAAAATAAAAAAGCATTATTCATTATATGGACTTTGAGATAAATAATTGGTTGATTCTCTGTGACATGATGCTCGCCTTCCTGGCTTTGTTGCAGCACGCCCCATATGTAGTTGCAATAAAATCCAGCAGAGAAAAATTATATACAGAAATATAGAGTATAGGTATAGGGCAATGGATATTCACTATTACCATCACGATCTAACATATATTCAGTTGCCTTTTTTTATTTATTATAATTATAATTATAAATTATGCATAGAATACAATATTTATAAAATGTAATAATAATGTAAATATTTTACACTTTATTTATTATTTGAATTATTTGAATAAAAATTATATACTGTGTGTAGAATAAAAAATAAATAAGAAATTATGTATAAATTTATTTCAATTGTCAATAATAATGATTTTTAATAAATTTTTTCAAATAAAATAAAATAAAATAAAAAAATGATAACTAAGTTTACAAAAAAAAAAAAAAATATAAAATAAAAATAAAATAAAAAACAATAATAAAATCTATCGAAAAACTTAATATTTATATCACCTTTATCATTTAAATTATTTTCAATGTATCTATTAATGCACTCATCACATATGTTTGCATTATGATTACAATTCTTTGAAATTCCCATTGCAAAACACGGGATTGTTATATTTTGGTTTTGTTTTGGGATAATTGTTGTAGGGAGGATTAATCGATTGATCGATCAGTTGATTGATCAATTGGAGCAGCTAGACGGTTCATTATTGTTAATCAGGAAGAAAAATAAAATTAGTATAAATAAATATTAATAACAAATAAACAAACATGAAATAATAATAAAGTAAAGAAATAAAAATGACCAATAATTACCTAACTTTAATGAAGGTGATGATGATGCTGCTGTGCCTTTTTTGATGAGTAAAGCTTGGAAGAAGTTGGCAAGAACTTCGTTTTGATTAGGTTGAGATGCATTGTTAGGCGCAACCGTGATTCCACTTGTAATTGGTGCTGTTGGCGCTGGTATAGCTGCGGCAGGCTTTGTCTAAAAATTTTTGGTTTTTTTAGTATAATAGCAATAATAGTAATTGATATGGTTATTATTAATTATAATTAAATTAACCTTTGTTGGTCTGACAGGTAAATTTTCGACTGGGGCAGAGTCAAGATCAGGAATCTCAGCACCAATATTTCCATATGTATATTGAGGAGCACCCATTGGACCAACAACTGATGGTGGTCTTTCATTATTGGCTTTCTGTAAGGTATCAAAATGCCTTTGAAAGAATTCTTGTTCATCTTCTGCTTCAATAAGTGGTTGAGCTGAGAGTGGCTGTAATATAATAACAATAAAGTTAATGTTAATTGTGAGTACATATACAAATATATCTATACTTGTATATCTACAATCATAACACTTGTACATACCTTAACGGCGTCAACATTAGGTACGGTATCTCCATAAATTTTTTTGGAGCTGACAATTTCTTCACCTTCTTGTGGTGATGAATCCCTATAACCCATATCTAAGTCCCAACCATTAAGTAAACCCTCACAATCAAATCCTTCTTTTGAAATTTTAATCTTTCCCCAAGAATCCCAACCACTAGGGACCATCACTGTGTCGCGATCAACAACATGAGCTTTTTTACTGAAGGCATATGTTGCCTTTGCATCACCTGATAACGCTTTTGTACCAAGTAGTCTATGAAGAATATATTGTCGTAAGTCAGTAAATGTTTGTTCTTGACGAATTGTTGTGTAAAAAAGTGCAGCTCCATCTATAATAATAATAAATATTATAATATTAATATATATATGAGATTATATTATATGATGAAACTAATAAAAATAACTACCACTACCACTACCACTTATCTAATCTAATGATAAAATCTTTATTACAAATGTAGAAAATAAAAATATTGCTTGACTATCTTACATTTAAGACAAATGGTTCTTAAAGATTGCTGTATGAAATCAAACAACTCTTCCTTATAATCAAATCCACGTTCAACATTATCAGACTAAAATAATTTTTTTTAGAAGATATATTAATTAATTATAAATATATAAGTTATATATACAAAATGTATGAGTGAATGAATACCTTAGTACAAACTACTACGATCGGAATACCTAAATTTGTAGTCAAAGTACCAGGCCCTAAAGGTAATTCTTCATCATCGCCGTCATTATTATCAGTTACAGTTGTTGTGGTGGTTGTAGGTGTTGTTGCCTTTGCTGTTTCTGTTGTTGCTGTTGTCGTTGTTGTTGTATCAGCGCCACCATTAGTAACATTATTAGGATCGGCTGGCTCAGTGTATTTTTGAATAAAGCGTTCAACTGTATATGAATATTATATTAATAATTAATATAATATAAAACACACATTTAATTATCTATTTATTTAATTAATAAAAACGGTTACGTGATTCTTTTAACTCATCAACAACAGCTTTTCCCTTGGTCCAACCAGATTTTGAACCAGTGCCTCCTTCACTACATACATCCTTAATACTCGATTCAATAAATTTAATCCATCGTTGTAATGTTTCAATAAAAGTCCAAGGACGTGTCCAATCTAAAACAATTACTACAAGTGAATCTGGAAGAGTTTTATAATTAAGAGCAAATTTAAGAAGTGGCCGATAAGCATCTTCAGAACCAGCAAGTTGATATATTCCAAGACGAGCAAGGGTATCTTATATGTTGATGAGTGTTGTAAATATAATTTTTTAGATATTTAATTAAATATAATATGATTCATAATTATAATTTTATTTCATAGTTCATTACCAACCTTCTGCCTCATCATCTTTAACTTCAACATAAGTAAAACTTAATGCCAAGTCATTATCTTTTGTTTTCTTTTCAAATTCATTTTTTTCATCAGCTTCATTTTTGACACCATTTGGAAGAGCACCGCCATTAACCATTGGTGCTTCAAAAGCATCCTCTTCTTCTTCACCCTTAAGATGTCTAATAAGAGTTGTTTTTCCTGATTCTCTGTCACCTTAAATAAATATAAAAGCCATATTAAAAACAACTATATATAATATATATATATATATATACATATTTTATATATGTGTCTTCATACATATTTATATAATATATATAAATATAAAAATAGTATTTAAATATAATCAATAATTTAACATACCTAAAATCAGTATGCTTTTACTTGGAGTTATTTTTGAAGAAGCAACACTTTTTAAAATGGAAGACCAAATTTCCTCTTTTTGGTCATTTGCAGACAATGAATTTCCTTCGTTATGTGATTGTGTTGCTGCATCAATCAAATTACTTTCACCAGTTTTTGGAGCCATTATAAATAATTTATATGATATAGCAAGTATTAATTAATTATATTAATAATAGTATTAAAGGAATAAAAAATAATGAATTATTTTTTTAATTTATTTATTTTTAAAAAAGTTTTTTTTTAATTTTTTTTTATGTTGTGACGTCGTTAATTGGCGTCACGAGATTTTTTTTTGTGCACACAATAAAAAAACAATTTTTTGTTAACAGTCAAAGAAAAACTAACTTATGATAATTGTGTAATTCTATGCTCGTTGGACTATCTATCCCATTCACATCAATTTTTTAAACAAAGAAAAATTTTTTTTCCAACTTTTCCAAATATGTACAAAGTATTAAAAAAAAATCTTTCACGTTCTCCTCATCTTTTGAATATTGAAATATTATGCGCACATTTGAAAATCCTTTCTGAAATGTATTAATGGTCAGAATGATCAGTTGATTTCACACAATAATATGTAATTATACTCTATTTGGTCAAATATTTTTTTAAGGTCGGGGTTAGTTCTAAGAATTCGATTTTATTTATGAATCCGAAGAATTGGGTCTAATCAATACTCCTTTCGGTAGAGGAGCACGTTGCACATGCATTTGCATAAGTCGATCAATGGAATAATTCTTTCATTTCTTTCTTTGTAAAAAAATGGAAAACGAATCTAATTCTTCAAACCAGTTGACTGAAAATATTGAAAAAGAAGAAGATATAAAAAAAACGAAAATAAATCCTGAACAAGATCAAGAACAAAAAGAACCGGAACGAGAAGAACCATTTAATAGAAACATTAAAGTATATAATCCACCATCACAAGATGCGTCCTATTCCAATAAAAGTAAGCCTGTTCCCAAGTTCTTATTGTAAATTGCACAATTCAAAAGTATAAGTGACAAAGTAATACTAATAATTCTTTTTTTATTGCATGGCATATAGTTAATCTTCCAGATTCTTTTTATGAACTGTCACCATCAGAGTTGAAGAATTTATTGTCAATGCAAAATTCAAAACGATTAGCTTCAGATAATGCAGGGTTTAAAACAAGAGCGATGAGACAAAAGGAAGACGAAGAAAGGGAACGAAAATATCCAAAGGTTTATAAATATATGTTATGATATAATATTATAATATGTAAAATAAAGTGAGAAATAATTAAAATAATGTTATAATTCTCATAAATAGACTTTGATCAGAGTAAAATTTCCAGATAGTTATCAAATGCAAGTTGCTTTCTTGTCAAAAGAACCAGGTAATAATGATGATAATATTTGTATCTTTGACATTTTGTATTTCCATTTTCAAATTGTTGATAATTAATTTTACATTTCTTCAAACCTCCAAATAATAAATTCAGTTGGCACCTTATATGAGTTTATAAAAAATTCATTGAAGACACCCGAAAGATTATTTTATTTGTGTATCCTTATTCTCATTATATTATACTAAAAGTGCCATAATAAAAATGATAATATCATCATCATTATATACTTAACTTCATGTATTTCACAGATACAAGTCCTCCAAAAGTGGAATTATCAGATAAAAAGGTTTCTTTTTATCGAGCAAATCTGGCACCTGCTTCAGTTGTTTATTTCAATTGGAAAGATAAAGCTGCTACGGGTAATTAACATATTATATAATTAATATATTAATTCATTGATTTTATTTCATTTATTTATTTCGTTAATATATAGATAATGGTCCATATTTGTCTGAGGAATATCTAATTATGAGCGAAGATCTTCCAAAACCTATAAATTTAGAATCTGATAAAAATTCTTCACATGATAATAAAAAAAGTCATTCGGCTTTTAAATGGTTAAAACTTGGTATGAATTCGATTATCATATTTGTTATTGTTTCCAAATTAATACATGTATGTGTTAATTCATTTAATTTATTTGCTATTTAGGGAAAAAATAAATATCAATGATATATATAATATTATTTCAAGAATAATAGAATTAAAAATATTAAATTCATTAATGAGAGAGTGTATTAATAATAAATGCTTAATATTAATATTTAATAACTACCCATTTTCTCATTCTACACGAGCCAATCAGACTCTCTCATAATACATATACCCCTGTAACTTTTATAAAGATCTTTGTGAGGGAAACACGACTATTGAATATAGAAACGTCTTGTACAATAAACAATATAACATAAATACAAGCTTGATATGTTTATCAAGCCTTTTAGTATCTTTACTGACTGTGTTTATGAAAATTAGCCTTTGAAGAAAATAATAAAAATTTTTACACACTATTGGAGTGGTCCGTCAAATATGTAAAATCAAAATTATGTATGGTCTTATATAAAAAAATTAATATCATAATTTTTTATTAATGATAGACGAATTTTGAAATCTATCCAGCCCATCAATTTTTTAGCTAGCCATAAAAATAGCATCAAATGAAAGCCCGGGGCTTATACTTTCATTAATCAGGCTTGTATTTTTTATTTTTTATTTTAAACCATTTTAAAAACAAAAATATCAAAAAAGTAAGTCTATTATTTTTTTATACACGTTATAATACTCTCACCCAGACAAAGTATATATAACAAGATTTTAGGAAAGTGAATGTATGACGTAATACTTGCATACTCAATGTCACATTCAGTCTACCCGAATATGGTGTACTATAATAATAACGAGTTTTAAAACATGATTTTCATTAACAAAAATTATTGCTCCCTCAAATCGACCATAATAATGGTCAATATCCTCCTATATACTGGTTTGAAAAGAAATGCAAATGATCCACTAACGCCAAATGGTCTAGGAGAATAAAAGAGGCAATAGTACAGTTCAAAGACTCCAAAAATCTGAAACTAGAAATGAAAAACACAAATGGGCTGGATAATAAAAAGGTTCTGTATCTGGAAAGTATATTTACACATTGTAGTTTTATGATGATATCCTTGGTTGGCTTTCCTGGAGAGTAAGTATTAAAGATATTAATATCAGAACATTACCACTAACTGAGCATAGTATGCCATTGATAATTCTGTTGTAAAGATTGCTGAGATCAGTGAAGCAAATAAGAAAAAATAGGAAGATTTCTATTTGGTCTTAATTAATCTTCTAATTATTGCAAGATCCGGATTATCATAATCTAGGTAACATCCTGCCATACTAGGCCTATTTTAAAAGTTACTGGCATAAGAATTTGTAAATTCACTATTGTCTATAACTAGAGTTGTGACTAATATTGGTTTTTAACTTTTGTATATAGTGTGTAACAGTCAAAAGTGGTAAATATATGAAAATAAGGGCAAAAGATTTCATTTTTTGCCTTGTTACACAGTCTTTATCTCAAGTTTTATGGTGCGAATAATCTAAAGACATCATTTGCTGCACCACTCACTGAAAATTTTTATACAGATCTTGCTTTATAAAGTACTTGGTCACATGGATAATCAGTAAATCGTGAAAATAATTAATAAATTGCAGTTTAGATTGTTGCCAAAATTTCAAATAACATAATAAAGTTACTTTTTTTTACCAAAAAAAACTTTCTATTACATTATTTTTCATATAAGATTGCAAAAAAAATTCATAAATCAGCCAAGTTCTCTACATTCCCCTTTTTATATGGAAGGAATGAAGAAACACTCTTGTCAAGAAAGAATAACCCTGAAGAAGGCAATTTTGAATGGAATCTAGAGGAACACATAGATTAATTACAGAACACTTACACCATGTGCATATGACTGCAAAACAAAATATAAAAAAGCACAAGTGGATCGAAGGACAGATATGACAAGAAGATAAAACCTGTACAATTTAAAATAGGAGAACAAATTTTATTACAAGAAAGTCACCATGAAAATGTACATGGAGACAAATTTAGAGAAAAATGGTCAGGATCTTCCCTATAAAAAAACATCTAAAAGGTACTGAATACATATGTTATAAACAATATGAAACATACAGAATTCAAATAATAAATCATGTGTACAAAAGGTATGGAATTGGACAGTTTTCCATACCAGTCACAAGACATTTCCCACTGATCTATGGAGGTTTGTAAAACATAGTAAAATTTTATAATTGAATGTCTTCACACCCTCATTTGATGCCCTTTCTGTGTAGCAACCACCACCAAATTTGAGATATAACTTCTTTATCATATGTATCAGCTTTAAGAAAATTTTTAAGGCAGGTTGTTAATAAAACCAAAAATAATCTGACCCTCAAAGTCAAATTTTGCCTTTATATTCATATATGCAAAATTTTGTTTGATGTGTCCAATTACAAGTATAGGTAGAAATGAATGTCCAATATTATGAATATTTGATCACCTAGGTATATCTTTTATATAAAATCATTTATTTTAAAAGTAAATATAATAAATAGATATTAAAATTTTTCTTTTACATTTATTACTATATGCATTAATGATTTATTTATCATACATAGAAATTCATATACATAAATAAATAATAAATATAATCATTGAATGATTGATAAAACATTCATTTTTGTAAAACTTGCTTTGCAAGCTTCATAAATCTTGTCCTTAATGCTTACTTCAAACACTCCTATACAAATTATTGAATAATTGATAAAACAGTTTGTTAGTATATTTTATTCATAGATCTTGTCCTTAATTCTTACTTCAATCACCCCTATATAAACTATTGAATAATTGATAAAATGTTTGTTAGTATATTTTGCAAGCTTTATGATCTTATTACTAACTAATAAAATAATTAGCTCACGGAAAATATCTCAAACAATGGAGAAGTAAATATTATAGCATTCTAAAATGTAACAACTATACATGAAGTCAAAACTATTTCAATCATTTGCAGATCTGGTCGAAATAGGGTCAAAATAAGGTCAAAACTTAATTTCGACTTCATGTGTAGTAACAACTATGTGGTAGGAATAGGTTGATCACTCACTTTACTCAATCAGGTGACTTTTTGACACAATTAATTGAGTTGTATGAAAACATAAATAATTGAGTCAGACACAGTTAGAAATTGAGATTTTTAGAATTGAGCCCAAGCCAAATTAATTTTGACAACATGTATATAACAGACCTTTAATTCTCAGGTTAAACTTAAATGAAGGAATTTAAATGATTGAATCATTTTAGAAATAACTTGAAAATAATAGAAGGTTCAATACATTTAATTAGGATTTCAAAGAAATTGGAGAACTAGATGATAGAACCTTTAACATATATAAATAACATTGTAACTTTCTCAA
>CAJVPN010000767.1:0-21617 GCA_910592215.1 Entrophospora candida
AAGAAAGTAAAAAAACTTGTGATTTCTGCTCTAAATTTGAAAATAAAAATAATAAATCTGTTCATCAAATAAGAGCCCGTAGTAAAATAACTGCGGAATGAATTTCAGATGACATGGTTTGTGAACAGTGTGAAGAAAAGTATTGGGATGGAGAACTATTAAAGTGTAATAGGTGTGGTAGATTACAAACCAAACTGGATTTTGATGTTGTTAGTGGTAAAAATACTTGTTATTGCATTAGAAACAATGAAGACTTGGAAGAGAAAAAACTTCCCCTCTTACCTGATGAAGAAATAAGTCAGTCCACTTTTTACAAAAGACAGATAAACTCCCTACAAGAACAATTAAATGAGACTGAAGAAGCATTAGAAATTGAGAGGGAAGAAGTAGTTAAATTTCAAGAGAAATCAGAAGAATGAGGCAAGAGACAAAAACAGGAATTGTTGGATAGAATTAAGCAATTAGAAGCAGAAAATGAAAAATTAAAAGGCTTAACTAAACAAGAATTAATAAAAGAAATCAATGAGTTAAAAGTTCAATTAGCACAATTACAACAACAAAATGGTCAATTAGTTGTTCAAATTGAAGTTAAAGAAACTAAAAAATGACCTTGATTGAAAATTAAAAATTAACAAAGTTGAAAAAAAAGTAATTATTTGTTTTAGTTATTCTGCCAGTTTTCTTTTTTTTCTTGATTCTTTACTAGAATTCTCTAATACTCTTTTGAAAACTCTTTCCTCTTGATAAATTTCATAGGTAATCCTTTCTTTGTCTAAATATGTTTGCAAAGATTTGGTATCTGCTAATTTAAAAATGTAAGGAGCAATTTTTTCACCTTGTTCTTTCTTCAGAATACTTCTAATGGTACTATAATTCTTAGGTTCCATTGTAGACCTAATGTAAATGAGTTTCATATTAACTATTTTTGTCTAGATGAATATTATGATCGCATTACATTGTAATACAACTGTGATGTTAAAAATAATATTGATCCCTGAAATTCTTGGTAATACCAATGTTCACTTTGCCTGGTTTTGTTGCAGTATGCCCCATATCATTTATGCTTGTCATGCATGGTATAATCCAAATTGAAGGGGATTAATTCTATTCACATAAGCTCCGTCAATGCATGTTCTGGATCCACAAGAAATTCATACGAATGTCATCAAAAATTTGCAAAATAGTTATGTGAAAATCACCACATAGTTTTGTTCTCTGAGCTTAAAACACAAGGATTTAGGAAATTCCGCAAGGCAAAAGTTGACCTGATCACATTCCTGTTTTTGCCAATATTTGCTCCATAAATCCCGCGAGTATCTTTGGTTGCACTGAGGAATACACTAGTATAACGTGTGGACGCACCCAACAAAATCCAGATCCCTATACACCAAGGGTAACTCGCGACGTTGGGGCTTACATCTGAGGCACTTTATCGGCTTCTTGGCATCGGTTTTGTGTAATAAAAAATGTGTCACAAAATTACTATATAAAATTATTCATCACCCCCACTCGTTTTCAAAATGTATATAATATATACACACACCAAATAAATTAAAAATTTCATAATTCAGTACAACAATACAATAAAAAATAAAGGTTTTATACCATTAGAAAAATAGTATTAAATCAAAAAAAAAACAAAAAATATTTTATTTTATAATTTATAATTTCAATAATTTCCCACTCAAAAAAAATATTAAATTTGAAAAATGTCTGAAGACAATAAATCACAATCTCCACATTCACCTTCACAGATCAGGTTTAAAGTTACCAAAACTTATAATCCTAGAGTTCAAGTTCAACGTCGGAAAAATATTCATAATTTCTATGAATTTGTAAGTTTTTTTATACTTCATAAGATCTAATTTAATTTATTTGTAATTTTAAATATATTTTTTAAATAAATAAATAAACTAGCAAAAAAAATGCCTCGAATTATCGGCTGAATATTATGAAGGAATAGCAAATCTATTAAAAGAAACCAACGTTACCTTATTCCTTGAACCGTCAACTCCTGGAACCGAACGTTTAAACATCATTAATGAGACTGGAATGGCTATGAGTGGTTCAAGTACGAGTGAATATGCTGTTCTTAATGACAGATTTAACAATAATGGTAAACACTATTCTTAATATTATTATTGACAACACTAATCATACATAAATAGTAATTATAATAATTATAATTATAATTATACTTGTTTGAAAAACAGTTAATAAACATAGACGTGCCCCAAGACAACTTTGGTCGGACGAAGAAGTAGAACGATTGAAGGCTGCTCATGATAAATATAGTGGTGATTGGGAATTGATCATCAAAGAATTTGAACCTGATAGAACTAGGTATTATTTATATATTTATCATGTATTACATGTTATATTATATATTACATAATTTAAATATCATTATTATCATCATCATCATTATTATTATTTAGAATTCAAATCTTTCAAAAAGCACGTCAGATGGGACTTCGCGCTGTCTAAATATTAATTGATTGACAATTTGTTTATTGATTAATAAAATTTTCGAAATTTTATTTAAATTTTATTTTTTTTTTTGAATTTGGAAATTTTCAATTAACCAATCAAATTCTCTTATTTTTTAGACACATTATTAGAGAAAATAGATTTTTTTATATTTTTTATTAGTCAATTAGTTATTATGTAAATACTTTATTTTTATTTTTTTTTTATAGATTTTAATTTTAATTTAAAAATTTTTTTTTTATTTTATTAAAAGAGAATTTTCGTTCATTACCATTATATTTGACTAACATTAGTATTTGAAGGATATAGCATGACATTGTTATCATCAACCTATTTTTTTTTTGTGAAGTGACGAAAAAGAAAGAAATAAATTTTATTAAATATCACGCCTAGTGAAAAGTGATGTAATTAACAATTTTTGAATTGTTTGTAGCTTGTTTTTAAAAAAAAAAAAAAAAAAAAAAAGAGAAATTGTAACTATGTTCCAAAATGGAAATCAACACAACAGGCCGTTCACAAACTCGTCCACCACCTATTATTAATGCTTCAAATAGAACACAAAAAAGGACCGGAACTGCAAATTTAAAAGTGGACCAAACTCGCAAATTAATTACTCAAATATTATTGAAATTAAAAAAAAGAAAAAAACCTCCTTCACCTTTTCAAAATTCGGCAGCTTACGTTGAAGATGGTTTTTCAGAAGATTATTATGCTGACCATAATTATAATGACGACGATGGTAACGATATTAACAACAACAATGAGGCTTTTAACACTGATGACACTTATGACTTGTTAAACCAACTTAGAGACGTTTTAATCGTTTGTGAAATGCATGGAATAAATTTTGGTGATAGGCGAGTCATTTTGAATTATTTTATCGAAAAACAGTTTTTTAATTAATATTCTAACACAACTATCTTTATTTATTTCCACTAGAACGGCAGCAACTCCACCAGAATCTCCTTTTTCCTCAAGAGATCCTTCTCCAAATCGTGGTCGTTCACCTTCACCATCAAGATATATACAGGATATTCCGTTTATTAAAAAGGGTTCCACTATTCTAAATTCCATTTTGGAGGTTCTGTATGACATAGTTCATAATGATTGTCGTTACAAAATCACTTCTCCTAGACCAACAAGACCGCCTAATGCCTTACAAGCTATTACTTTAGATGTAGCTCATCTTTTAGTTAATCAAAATCCTTATTCTCCTGTTTGGCTTTACGAATTGGGAATGACTATGTTACCTGGTTTTAATTACTTTGGTGATGTTTTACGTTCAAAATTATTGATTTTTTATATCGATTTTTTACTTGAACACTTGGTTGCTTGTCAATATGATTTTATAATTGAAAATTCAACTGATGAAAAATTAAATCATTTCGATGGGAGACTTTTGAATGGTATGTTTTTCTTTTGGTTTATATATATTTTTTTTGGATAAAAAATTAGATTAATTATTTATTTATTTAAAATTTTAGAGAATGAAAATACTTCACATATAAATATTACTATAAATTCTGACGATACAATAACTACGTCAAATATTCAATATTTGGATGTTAAAAAATCACCAAGGATAGAGTCTAATAATAACAACAACAGTAATAAAAGGGATTCTCTAAATCGATCATCAAAAAGACTTTCTGTTTCTTACACTGGCGATCTTGACATAGATTCATATTATATTGATTCAATGTTCACACCCCTTTTGTATTCTATGATTCAATTTATCAGTGTCGAGAATTCTTCATTGGAAACTTTGTATCAGATGCATCGAACACTAGACGTTATGATTCGACACAAACCGGATCTTTATCATGACATTATAGAAATAATTGCGCACGGTGACACACCAAGTCGTAATCAAGCAATTAATATTTTATTTCATTATTGGGGAAATAGCACAGGTCATCCTGCTATAGGAAAAGCCTTACCGAGCGTTGGCTATTTGGATGACTTGATGGCAAAAGAAAATCCGCAAACTTCTCAATCACCACCCACAAATAATAGAAATTCTTCAAATGTGATCAAAGACGTTCATCTTCATCAATTTTTACCTTATATTTATCATGATGAATGTACAAAATCAAATAATGCTCAACCTGATAAACATGCTTCTCTCACAATAACCAGACATGCTAAAATCGTAGACATGCACGGACAATTCATCCCTACTGATCATCCAAATGCTTGCGTTCAATGTTTTAAGCCTGTTTCAAAATTTGGTTTAAGATGTAGTGGCTGCAAATTAAATGTTCACTTTACTTGTTATAACCTGGTTGATGGTGGCTTTCTCACTGAATATTTATTAGATTCAGGAATTCATAAATTATTTACTCCAAGGTTTTGTGACATATCTCATAATCCAAAGGAATTTCTTTCTGACATTCGCGTAAAATCAAATAATTCAAAAGCAATAATAATTTCGGAAAATCTTGCTGGTCATAAATTTCATCTTGTAAACCTTTTTACCTTGGTTTTGTGTATGATTTGTAAACAACCACTTTGGGGAATCATGCATCAAGGTTATAGGTGTGAACCGTGTAATAGATTCACTCATAAATCTTGCTTAAAGTCTGAAAAAATGATTTCTCAATTTCAATGTCATCCAACTGCAATGTCTGAAAGTGATGCGTTAATTGATTATAATCTTCTTAGAACTAGTTTTGTAAATCATTTTAAAGATATTTTGATATCGGATGATGCGGCTGCTACTTTTAGTTTTGAAGAAATTTCTGTGATTCTAACTATTTTACAAATGCAAGATGATATTCTCCGTAATGGAATAATGGCTGGTTGTTTACTTATAAAACAAGAATCTCATAATCCTCTTTCACCCAGAGACGAACAATTTGAACAATTTGAATTACAAGATAATATAAAAAGACATCAAAAATATTTTGAAAAAAGGGAATTATCTTTGTCAAAAATATCAAAAGAATATTGGAGCGGAATGGGAAGAGAACCACACATGTGGTTGTTATCATGTGAAGAATATCTTGCTCATTTGGCTTCAATAATGAAAACTTCTGTTGATTCCGAGATTATATTTGCCTCCACTAATGATAAACGTTCAAGTACCAAAACAGCAAATACATTATCGTCATTACTGCCAACAACAACAATGAACTCATATTCACAAGATGATAACTATGGTTCAAACGAGATCATCACTACTGATGAATTGGTACAATGGATTCAAAAGAAATTGAATTTTCATAAAAAATTTTCCGCAAAAATTTTATTACAACAAATGGCTAATTTTGGTTTTATCGAAAGAATTGATGGTCACCCAATTTTGTTTCATAACGCTGTTGACGGGAAAATTGAATACGATTGTTTGTTCCCCTTAACTTTTGCCACAGAATGCTCTCCAACGGTAGAGACTTTAATCACCGCAATCTATGGATGTTTATCAGACATTAATATATCAATAAATGAATGTGGATTTTTAATTATGACCCGTCGTTGCTTTCCTGATCCATTTTTGTCTAGATATACACTGGAACGTTTAATTTTTGCTGTAATTGATTGGAGTTGTAGTGAGGATGATAGATTATTAAAAATTGCAAGAGAGTATATCCCTTTAAAACGTAAGCTTCCCGGTGTTCGTGATGAAATGGAAGACAAAAGGGCAGGTGTTGGTGGTTCCAGTACACAACAAAAAGGTGGCACTTATTTACACAATTATTCTGGGGGTGGTGCATATATTATTAGTCGTAAAATGTTAAAGGAGAAATATGTTGTAAATTGGATGTCAAAAATACATGAAATAAATCCTACATTATTTTGTGATTTAGTTTATAATCAATTAGAATCACTTCAAAAAGATCAAAATGAAAAAGGAAATCTACAAGAATCAATGGTGATTATTACTAATACACATGCACATAAATTTACGAAAAAAGATTAATATATTTCCATAATTATATTATTATAACAGGAAAATGAATTTCATCATTATGATATTGTTTTAAAAAATATAATTAAACTTTGGAATAATGGTTTACTTTTTTCATCTTTAAACAATCTGATTTCTCTTTGGTTAGATGATGTTTATCAAATATTAAGGAATCAACAAAAGGCACAATAATTATATATATATATTTAGTCATACATTATAATTTGATTTGATTTAATTTAATTTAAACTAAAGATTTATTTTAATATGATATTTTTTAGACTTTTGTTGAATTAAAAACTTTATATAAAATGTTTAGTGCTTCTAAAATCCCTTCCAACAGACAGAGTACCACAGACCAAATCCTTATTCATGCGGAAAATAACAATCTTGATATTACCGATCCAATCGCAACTTTATCACAACTTTTCAAAGAAGGAGGCGCTGTTGAGCTTTCACGTGCAGTACAATGGATGGAATTGATGGTGCGAGCAGGGTAACTAAAGAATAAAAATAAAAATAAAAATAAAAAATTTATAATTCAAAAAAAAAAAAAATCCTATATAAAAGTTTTTTTTTTTGATTATTAGTGTTGGGCTTCCTGGTTCAGTATTCTCTGATTTTCTACCACTTTTAGCAAAAATTGAGCCATCACTTGAACTGTATACTTCTTATTTACATGTCATATGGTATCAAGTAATGAATGGACTTGGTCACCTTATGACAAGAGGAGTCATTCTTAAAATAATATCTGATGTAAATGAGGCGACTTTAGATATGATAAAGAAAATCAATGAAGAAGGTCAAAGTGCTGATATGTTAATGTAAGATCAAAGTTGTTTATCTTTAGTATTTTATTTTAAAGAAAAAATAATTTATTTTAATTGAAATTTTGATTTTTTTTTGTATATAGCGCTAGAAAATTTATCAAAATTACTTTAGCGTTATCATTACATTCATATAGTTGTCCTCTAGATTATATTTACAATTTAGGAATAGTAGAAGAACCCAATGAAAGACCAAACGGACAAATGTATGAAACAAACCAAAAAAAAAATTTCAATTATCTGCAAAATTTTAATTAACTAGAACAAAATTAACAATAATTACAGGTTACCTAAAAGAATTTCACATTTGCAAGATCCGACTCCTGGTTCGAATGTTACATCTGATACATCCTTAATTAAATGCTTATTAATTTATGCAAGATTAGAAAAATTGGAAATACGTAGCGATGTAGTAAAATCATTTTGGAGATTTTTCACTGCTGCAAGTCTTATTTTCAATAAGATAGAATTTATTAATAGTTGTATACCAAAGTTATTGCCTATGTGAGAGAATACATAATTATATATAATTCATATATATTTTAAAAATAATGCATCTTATTAAGATTTTTGATAATTTTTATCAAGTGTATGGGAGGAACTTTCGCCTTTATACGATGCATCTTCAGAAATTACAATGTTACTTTTAATGAGGATTATTTGGACTGATTCTCGATTTTTCCTAGCTTCTGTTAGTAAAGTTTTTGAGCACGAAAGTTGGGAAGTGAGGTAAATATAGTTTTTAGTACCTATCATTATTATTATTTTGTTATTATTATTATTTATTTAAAATAATATTAATCCTCTATAATAGGTTTGACGGGTTGGACAATTTATATGGACTCTTTTCTAAATTGGATGAAAAATTTGAATTGCAAAGAACAGGCGTCTTTGCTTACCTTGGGCCGGTTTTTAGTTATATGATTAGTTTATTGTGGGATCCTGAGGTGAATTTTCTATTTAAACAGTATTCTTATAATTATTTATTTGATCTTAATATAATTTATTATTCTACTAAAGGAATATGTCAGAACGAAGACAATATCATATATCAGGACAATGCAACCCAAAAGAATCAAAATGGCTTTTAAATGTTGGGAAGGATATTTCAAGGTTGCATCACAACGTGAAAAAACCGTATTGGCCAGATTAATGTTAAAATTAAACGCAAAATTTCCTAATTGGCAAGGTAAATGAAAAAAAAAAAGATATAGCTGGTAATTAAAAAAGTTTGATTCAATTCATCCATATATATCTTATGAAATAAAATATTCTATTATTTTATATAGTAATTGAATGGGATGTATTATTGGATGCGTTGTCTCATGAAAGTGATGAATCAGAAGCAGTGTCTACTGTTGATATATTGGTACATATTTTATTAAAAGGTTTTTAATATGTATGTTTAAAAGGAAAAGAGAAAAAATTATAATATTTAAATTTTTTTTTTTTAAAAAGGAAAGTTATATGAGACCAAATAGTATTCTTATTATAGGCTTGAAACATTATCACGAAGATTCTGATACAACTCCTGGTCAAAGGGTAGCAGAAGAGAAGAATTTAAAGGTATAAACAACCGAATCATTAATAATATTGTTAACATTGTTTATTTATTTAAGTGATAATCTAACCTTGTTATATCTTTATTCAAAAAAAAATAACAATAAAAAGGTTATATTATTGTCACTTGCTCTACAAATGCTGGCTAATGGAATTGAAATGAATTTGGAACAAATTATCAAACTCAAATATTTTGTTGCGCACAACTTGGGGTTTACTGATAGTAGGATAGATAACTCCAATGGAGTGATGAGTTTTCATTTTGGTGAGTTTCGTTATGTTCCTGATGATTTTACCCAAAACATGATGATGGTATCCATTTTAGGAAATCTCAAAAGAGTACTTGATACGCCTATATATCTTAATAACGATAAAGAAGAGTTAGAAGATGGCAAAGCATCATCTGAAAATGAAATGTTGGCAGGTGGTTACTTTATAGAGATTGTGTTAGCTATGTTTAATTCTTCTGCAGATATGACAAGTTTAAGTCATCTCATGTTAAAAACTTGGATTGAATTGTTGCTTATAATAGTTTACAAGGTATACTATAATTATTAACGCGATTTTTTTTTAGCGTCTTTTAATTTTACATACATCTATATTTGTTTAATTTAATAATGTATTTTATCATATAGCACAAAATTGAAAATAAGTATAATCGTGAGCTAGAAGAAAGTTTAGTGAGCGCAATGAAAAAATTGTCTGAATTATTGTCTAAAGATATTACAGATGAAAATAAACAACTTATAGTTGAACTTTCATCATCACTGTTAAAACGTGCGCCCATGTTAACAGTTAATATACTTGGTAAACAAATAATTACATTGGCAAAGCTCTTGACAAGTTTAAAGGCTGACTCATCAAATGCTTTGGTTGTTAGTGCAGTTAATTTTTTGAAAAGCACGTTTCTTAAATTTGCAAGGAACGGTTTATTTGTTCTAATATTCAAGGTTTTATATTTTATTTAGTATTTTATTCTTTTAATAAAATAATAATAATGGTAATGAAATTAATGATCATAATATTATATTATGATAATCAATTAGAATCAAGCAGTTGGAGATGAAAATAACACCGAACTTAATATGTTTAAACTACTTGGTGATGTTATTCGCGATGAACAAATCCCAGTTGAGGATGAATGTTTTGGTCCAAGATATCTCCGTGATGAACCGATACGAGATGTTATTAACCAATTGTTTAAGTTCACTAATAGAAGGATAGTCTCAACAATTCTGTCAAACCTAAATAAATATGTAGAATTGGTTTATTCAAAACCATACAGTGAACAATTAATAAACGGTAATTATGAATATTTATGATGAAAAAAAAAATAAAGCTATAGGAATTAATATTATATTTTATTTATTAGATTTGAGTCAATTTTTGACAAAGTTGACAAGACATACTAGTGAGTGGAAACTTGCTGATTGGGATGTTAACCCTGTATTGAACATGATTGCAGTAATAATGAGAGATAATCCTGTTTACTCCAAGGTTTGATAACATTACACACACACATATATTTACACAAGTTTACAAATATATAGATATAACGTTTCATTATTAATATGATATTTTTTTGACTTGTTTAATGTTACTTGTATTATAGAATTTAGTCACGCCAATAAAAGGTTTTTTAAGACATTCTATTAACAAAGGCTCTGTTAGGATAGATACATTTTTAAAGTTGTTAGCAGCTTATACAGCAGTCAGTGAAACAATTTCTCCAGATGATAAAATTAATGTTTTTGGTGAAGTAATTCTTGAAGAAGTTAAATCAACCTTTAGAGGTTCTAGATCAAGAATGAGTCGAGATACCCTAATAATTTTGTCGCAGGTTTAATTGTTTAACTAATACATTCATTCAAATGTTAACGTCGATCAAATTAATAAAATTAACTAACGATATATATGTGTATGTACATATATACATACGCGTTTATAGCTTATATTATGGGATATGCAACCTTCATCGCATTCCTGGTTTAAAAGTATTGAACTAAAGATGGGCGTCGGGTTAAATGACAATACTACTAGTAATAACGACGGAGGTTTATCATCTGCCAATGTATCAAATCAACGACTTCCATACTTTTCAAATGTTGTAGATAATTTATTTGATGATTGTATACAATTTTTGGAAAATCCTCATGTGACTAAACAATATTCCAAAAAAGAATTTAAAGTAGGCGTGTGCGCTAGTCAGTTAGCAGTGGCAATGTGTGGTTTAAAATATGATTTGTTGACTAAAATATTTTTATCGCAAAAGGTAAACGATAACTTATAGTTTTTTATTATTATGTATGAAATACGCTCTAAACAAATATTCACATTGTGCAAATTAATTTTTGAATAAACAAGCCAACGGATCCACGACGGACTATTCGTCTTTTAAATTGGATTTTATTGGGAATAATTAAATCTGATCCTTCACCTGGGCTAATTACAATTATTACGACTGTATTTGATTTTCAAGATACCCTCACTGATTTATTATCACATTTTATGAGTCAACCATTTAACGAAATTATAGTACCGGATATGAATTATCTGTATACACCATCTGGAGAGTCAGTTTACCAGGCATTTGTGTTTATAAAAATATGGACGGTATTATGTGCTCAAACATCCTCATCAAACGACAAAACAAATGCTGCCGAAGTAACTAAAGTGCATCTAAGACTTGCAACTTCTTTAACTATGGCTGAAAGAAGATTTTGGAACATTATTTGGCCTTCTATGAACACGCAGTTGGTGTCGCGTATTGTTGATAAAGAAGTTCAAGTATGTAAATGCTTATATATATATATTCATTTATGTATAATGTAGATGTAGATGTAGATGTAGTAAATATAGTTGTATATTTATATTTAAATGATTAGAAAGATGTTAATAATTATTATTATTATTTCTAAATAGCCGAATGGAATAGTATATTGGGAAATGTTTATGGATTTAATAACATTTCTTCATTTGTCTGGATCTGATATTGTCATGTTATACTCACATGAATGGGCTACATTATTAGATAGTCTGATAATTGAGGTATTATTTAATAGTCAATTAATTGCTTGACTCAAATATGTGTAATTTAGAAAATTTAATATATATTGTGTATTTTAGGATGGAAGCAAAAATCCCGAGTTTCATCACAAAATAAAACAAGCACGTTCTATGTTTGATAAACCACCATTAATGATGCAGGAAAACGATTTAACAACACAATTGTTTATTGAAATGAGAGAGGCGATGAGATTATATTGTGAAATCAACAATAATTCTAGTGGAAGATTATTTGGTGCATATTAATTAACATTATAATATTTTTCATATCATATTATTTATATATTTTTATTAATTAATTAATTAATTCGTTCATTTGTATTTATAATTCATTTTTAATTAACTATTTATTAATTTAATTTTACAGTATTATAAAATAAATTTTCAATTAATTATTACGATTGACTTGCAACAATAAATGTCTATTATATTTATGTAACTCACAAGTTGGGATTATTATCGTTGTGTTTTTATTTGAAATATTTTAATACCAATTAATAATTTACCTATTACGTAATGCAATATACTGATTTTACAGATGCCTCAAATTTATGACAGCAGCAACGTTGTGCGAACCGCAAACAAAAGTTCCCAGCCCCTGCTACTACAAATTCACACAATGAGCCGACTCGCACAACTAAGGTAATGGGGTCAAAAACCATTCATATCCAGCTAACGTCTCTATCATTGTTATTGTTTCCTCTTGTAGTATCCTTAACAATCTGTTTTTTACAAGCCAACTTACATTTCTTGGATGTTGCTGACCTTCTTGTTACATATCTCTAAAAGAAGAAGCGTTGACAAGTAAAGTAACATGTGTTAATGAGTATCATAAAAGTCGCATTACGTAAGTAGTAAATTCAAAATTTTCCCCTTGTTAATATTAACAAACTATCAAATTAGGTGTAGAAATACAGATGATAATAAAGTTTCAGTTGAGAGAAAAACCATTTATCTTTTTCTTGAAAAACGTAGAATTTGTGAGGAGCCCTTAGCTATCTTTTTATAGAAAATATCTATACATTTCCTATTCTCATTATTAAAGAACGACTCTCGATAATGGAATAATTCGATAAATTCATAAAATTTGTTGTGCCAGATCTATTATTATTATAATAATTTAAATTATTTGAAGCGCTTTTTAAATTAGAGAATGGCATAACATTTGCTTTATTCGTTCTGTTCTTTGGCTTGGATTTTTAAGCATTAAAAGAGGGAATCCATTAATATTAACATGTCCTCTTCAATGATTATTTGATGAAAAGATTCTACAAATTTACAAGTGTTATTATTATTACTATGCTTTGTAAGCAAGAACACGAACACCTATTTCCATTACCAAAGGTAAACTGACAAGAGCCAACAGCTTCAGCCGTTATGAACAAATTTAATGAAATACATGTAAAATCGAAATATCTAATAAAAAACGCGAGAATTCCAACTAAGCATGTGATTTAAAATGTAAACAATTTCATTGGAAAATTAATACTAATAATGCTAATGTGTAAATTTACATTCTATTTAAGCTGCGCGTGGCACAGCGTTTAATTTTTTTTTCAAGATAAAAAATGGATATACAAATTCCAGATTTAGAGTCTTATATTAGACAACAATTGTCAACTCGTATTATGTATCTTGATGGTGGTATGGCTACAGTCATACAACAACTAAAATTAACGGAAGATGATTTCAGAGGACAGAGATTTCTAAATCATCCTAAAGATCTCAAAGGAAATAACGATCTTTTGGTGTTAACACAGCCTCAACATATTAGAAATATTCATATAAAGTATTTAGAGGCTGGTGCTGATTTCGTTGAAACTAACACTTTTAGTAGTACTTCTATCAGTCAAGCAGATTATGCTTGTGAAAATTTGGCCTATGAATTAAACAAAGAAGCTGCTAAATTAGCCAAAGAAGCATGTCTTGAGGTGATCATCCCTTGAATTAATCACATATGTACATAGATATTTTTTAGAAAAAACAATATTAACGATTCAATTCAGGTTACTGCACGTGATCCAACAAAACCTAGATTTGTCTGTGGTGCAATCGGTCCAACAAATCGTACGTGTTCTATCTCACCTTCAGTAGAAAATCCTGCTTATCGTAACGTTACTTTTGACGAATTGGTCGAGGCATATACGGAACAAACCAGAGGGCTTTTGGATGGTGGTTCTGACGCTATTTTAGTTGAAACTATTTTTGATACCTTAAATGCTAAAGTATTTTTTAGTCTATATAGAAAGAACTTATATAAATTAATGCACTTTTAAATAAATGGAACAATAATTTTAATGGTTATTTATTTATGTGTTAAAGGCAGCTCTTTATGCAGTTGATACACTTTTTGAAGAAGGCGCATATAAACGAGTGCCGGTACTTATCTCTGGCACAATTGTAGATCTATCAGGACGTACTTTAAGTGGACAAACTGGAGAAGCGTTTATTACAAGTGTTTCTCACACTCGACCTTTGGCGATAGGATTAAATTGTGCATTGGGTGCTGATCAAATGCGGCCATTTATTAGGAATATTGCAAATTTTACAAGTTCATATGTGCTCTGTTATCCAAACGCAGGTCTACCAAATACTTTTGGTGAATACGATGAAACACCAGAAATGATGGCAAAATCTATACATGAGTTTGCAAAAGAGGGTTTGATTAATATAGTAGGGGGTTGTTGTGGTACCACACCTCAGCATATTGAAGCCATCGTAAAAGTATGTTCTCAATATAAGCCACGAGTTCCCCCGCCTGATATTAGTTTAGATAATTTGGTTGTGGCTGGTTTAGAAATTCTGAAAATTAATAAAGAAAGCAATTTTGTAAATGTGGGTGAAAGATGTAATGTTGCCGGTTCAAGGAAATTTGCCAAGCATGTGTTAAATGGCGAATTTGAAGAAGCCTTAGCCATAGCTAAAGCACAAGTTGAAAGTGGTGCACAAGTTATTGATGTTAATATGGATGAAGGAATGTTGGATGGTAAAGCTGCTATGACAAGGTTTTTAAATTTAATTGCAAGTGACCCGGATGTTTCAAAGGTGTAGTGCTCTTTTAAAATTATTTACAAATTATTATTATTATTGCCATTAAAATTACTTTTTAAAAAAAAAAAGGAAAGAAAAATGGTTTTAACTTTACAAATTATCAATATTAATTTGATTATTTCAGTTACCAATAATGGTTGATTCATCAAATTTTGAGGTAGTTTTGGCAGGTTTAAAATGTGCACAGGGTAAATGTATAGTAAACAGTATTAGTTTGAAAGAGGGTGAGGCTGATTTTATTAAAAAAGCAAAAATTATTAAAAGATTTGGAGCAGCAGTCATTGTTATGGCCGTAAGTTACAAGCAAAATCATGGTATTATTTTAAATTTAAATTTTCATTTACTCGACTTTGCTATTTAAAATAGTTTGATGAACAAGGTCAAGCAGATATTAAAGAACGTAAAATTGAAATTTGTACTCGGTCATATAATATATTAACAAAAACCGTTGGATTCAACAACAATGATGTTATTTTTGGTAACACTATTTACCTGTTTTTTTTTTTTTTTGCTTAAATTTCAATAATATCAAAATCAACAATGGGGTTTAATTCTTAAAAATTAGATCCAAATATTTTGACAATATGTACCGGTATGGAAGAACACAATAACTATGGAGTAGAATTTATTGAGGCTGCTAAACTTATTAAAGAAACTTTACCTGGAGCAAAAGTAATCAATTGTATTTCATTATTTTAGAATTAAATGAATTCCAAAAAATTCATTTTAATTTCTAACTATATATTTTATGTACATAACGATAAAATAGATTAGTGGTGGTATATCAAATTTATCATTTTCATTTCGTGGAATGGGCAAAATTAGAGAAGCTATGCATAGTGTCTTCCTTTTTCATGCGATCAAAGCAGGTATTTTTAATTAAAAATAATCAGTAATTTCTTAATATCTTATTTACACACACATATATAATAATGTTTGCTTATTTATTAAATTATTTATTTTAATATAAATTAGGTCTTGATATGGGCATTGTTAATGCAGGTTTTTTGACTATTTATGATGAAATACCAAAAGATCTATTGGAATTATGTGAAAATGCGGTTTGGAATAAAGATCCTGATGTTACAGAAAAAATTTTAAGTTATGCTCAGAAATTTGGTAAAGATTCTAAAAAAGAAACAGAAGAAGAAGAATGGAGAAAGTTAGATGTAAAAAAAAGAATTTCCCACGCTTTAGTCAAGGGTAATGTTAAATATATTGTTGAGGATACTGAAGAAGCTAGGCAACTGGTAAAAACTAGCATATTCTTATTTTTATTTAATAAAAATTGTTACTTATAATAATTATATATATTAGTTGGGAAAGCCCTTAAGTGTTATTGAGGGACCGTTAATGGATGGCATGAGTACAGTTGGCGATTTGTTTGGAGCAGGTTCGTTAATATTGTTTATGCCTATGTATATAAATAATCAATTATAACTTGTTAAATTATTTAGATTTATGTGCACTTTTTTTTATATTAAATAATAGGAAAAATGTTTTTACCACAGGTTATCAAATCTGCAAGGTAAAAATATATTTATTTACTTTTTAATAAATGTTTATTCGATCAAAAAAATTTTTTTATTTAACACTATTTTAAAACAATAAAAAAGAGTAATGAAAAAGGCAGTGGCTTATTTGATTCCAATTATGGAAGAAGAAAGGCAAGCCGAGCTTGTTGCAAATCCTGATGCTGAAGATACAGGTCCACAAAATGCAGGAGTTGTAGTGATAGCTACTGTAAAAGGAGATGTACATGATATTGGAAAAAATATTGTTGCAGTTGTACTTGGTTGTAATAACTACAAGGTATTAATAATATATGTGTGTGCGCGTATATACCATGTGATTGCTAAAATTCTATTTCAAAAGAAATAAACCCAATAATCAATATCAATATCAATAATCTAGGTTATTGATTTGGGTGTTATGACACCGTGTGAAAAGATTATCGATACAGCAATAAAAGAAAAGGCTGATGTTATTGGGTTGTCAGGATTAATTACTCCATCGTTGGATGAAATGATTACAGTTGCTAGAGAAATGGAAAAACGTCAATTAAAAGTATTTTTTCGCCATATTAATGATAAATCTTTTTTTTAAGTTTTTCTTTAGCAATATATTTAAAATTTTATCAATTTGGTAGGTTCCATTATTAATCGGTGGTGCTACTACGTCAAAGGCTCATACTGCAGTCAAGATATCTCCACAATATAGTCAACCTACCATTCATGTATTAGACGCATCGAAAAGTGTTGTAGTGGTTTGTATATATGAAGAAATTCTGTGATTATAGGCATTCAATTTTAAACAAAATTTTAAAATATTTAAATCAAAATTTTAGGTTTCCAATTTATTAGATCCAAAATCGAAAGAAGATTTTTGGGATGATATAAGTGATGAATATTCGGAAATTAGAGAGGATCATTTTTCTTCATTAAAAGATAGAAAATATTTATCATTAAATTCAGCTAGAGAAAAAAAGTTCCAAATTGATTGGTCTATACAAAAACCTACAAAACCTAATCTTATCGGTAAAAGAATTTTTGAAAATTATGACTTAAAGAGAATATCTGAATATATTGATTGGAATCCATTCTTTCAAGTCTGGTAGTTATTGCCGTCCTAATATTATATGATAGTCGTGTTGATTTTTTCATAATGTAAAAAAATTTTTTTTGATAGGCAGTTGAGAGGAAGGTATCCTAATCGAGGATTTCCAAAAATATTTAATGATGAACATGTTGGTAAGCTTACAAATGAATTTTTTTTTAAATTTCTTGTTTTTTAATAGTTAAATAAGTATATGTTTCTCATTTACACTGTATTTATTAACGTTCAAATGTTAATAGGGGCTGAAGCTAAAAAAATTTACGAAGAAGCACGCATTCTTATTAAAAATATCATTGATAATAAATTATTTAATGCTAGAGGAATAGTTGGAATATATCCTGGTAAGCATATTTTTCTTATATTTTCAATTTAAATACTATTAATAATATTTATTATTTAAAATAATAGCGAACAGTGTTGACGATGATATTCAGGTATTTTGCATATTACAATTAACTTAATTAATATCATCATTATTAGGTAATGAAAATTTTATTATTTTGTTTAGGTTTATGAAGATGAAAATAGGAGCAAAGTTGCTTGCACTTTCTTTGGGTTAAGGTAATTTTTATTTAACGGGGCTATTTTCATTAAAAAAAAATAACCGAAAAAAATTTTTTTAGGCAACAAGCAGAAAAGGAACAGAGCGAACCATATTTTTGTTTATCAGATTTTATAGCACCAAAATCAACCAATATCCCTGATTATTTAGGGCTCTTCGCAGTTGGAATATTTGGTGCAGAAGATTTAGCTAAAAAATTTGAGACGGATCATGATGATTACAATGTCATTATGACAAAAGCAATAGCAGATCGATTTGTCGAGGCTTTTGCAGAATGTTTACACGAAGATATGCGTAAAACTATATGGGGATATTGTCCTGATGAAGATTTGACTTTAAGCGACATGTTAAGTGTTAAATATAAAGGGATTAGACCCGCGCCAGCTTATCCTTCTCAGCCAGACCATAGGGAAAAGATTACAATGTGGAAATTTTTAAATATTAAAGAAGAAACTGGAATTGATTTAACAGAAGGATTAGCCATGTTACCTGCAGCAAGTGTATCAGGTAATTTGAAAATATATAAATTTCTTTTATATATATATATATAGATTATTTTCACTTTCTATATTTAACTCTATATTATTTAGCACTTGTATTTGGAAACCCAGAATCGCAATATTTCTCAGTAGGAAAAATTGAAAAAGACCAAGTAAAATTTTAAAAAAGTTTTTTATTTTTATTAATTATTTTTTAATAAGATTTCATGAAATATTATTCAAATGATTTTTAGGTTACGAGTTACACAGAACGCATTGGGAAAGATTTAGAAGAAACTGAAAAGTGGTTAGGGTCTATTTTAAATTACGGTAATTTATAATTTTTCCTTTGATTCAATAACTGATTAATGAATAAAAATATGCTGCTAATCTTTTCGATCTTAACATTAGTGTGATTTTACTTCTAGTCGCTATAGGCCAAATTTCAATTTTTTGTGCAATAAACAAGTATCTAATCTGGTCTTTGAATACAATATTATTTTCTATAAATTTACATAAAAACATTTTAAAAAATATTCTATTATGATGTTACAGTCAACCCCCTCTAAGTGTACCTCCCTTGGGAATGAGTGGGAGCGTGCATTTAAGGAGGGTGTGCATTTAGGGAATTAAAGCATTTTATTGGCTGCACATATTGGTGACTCATGTGACACTAATTAAAAATTTTTAAATTATATATATATATACAAAAAAAAAATTCAAAACATGAATCCTATCTATTGTAATTTGTTCCATTGTATTAAGTTAATTCGTAATCTGTGAAACAACTGCGATAATAAACATTATAATTTTCAGGAGTTTTGAGAATCTGACATTACCTCACGCGACCAACGTGAGTCAAGAAAATTACGCGACCGCGATAAATTTTTTTTTATTTTAAAAAGAAAAATTATATTTTTTAAGCATAACCTTTTTCATTTTTTTAATAAAAACACAAAATAATCATGAGTAAAAGGAAAAGTTACCCAGTTTCTTGGCCATTTGAAAGAAAATTTACATTTTGGTGATTTTTCTCAATATTGATGGGAGACCAGACAAACTGATAATGATTCTATTTTATATCCTATTAGAATAAATATGAAAACATTAGTTATACTTAATAAAACACATTTTTTTATCACAATTATTGAAGGCCATAAAGATTGTTTACATAAACCTGGCTATATATGCGAAGCAAATAACTTAACAAGTGATATTTTTGATAATGTTTCAGCTGCTGTAACTACACTTTATAAGCAGTTGTTTCCTTCTTCTGAAACAAAATTCTCAGGACCTCTTATCATAGGACATGATAAACCAGAAATTAATAATCAATTGTTAACAGATGTAATATTTTGTCCATTTAATTGCATGTACAATAAATTCACAATATTTATTTATGGAATTGGTGTGTCCTCAGATGATGGAATGTGTAATGTAGGTCCAGGATTTAAGTCTTCTTTTGTTTGTGTAATAGGGTTTGAGAAAAAGAAGACATTATTTGTACAAGAGATAAATTATAAAAACTCCATTGTAAAAATTTATCAAGATCATAAATTGATGTCTACACATGTTGGTAGTAACCCAAATGATGTGTGGGAAAAGGTTGGATATTTAAAAAACCACAAAGGTATTGACTTATTTGGCATCAATCAATCTCAAGTTCAATCATTCATTCAAACAATATGTGTAGTACCTAAATGCTTGCCTGAAGAATGGAATATTGCTAGCAAAATGGAACATTTATGGAATTATCACTTACGAAAATGTACATTAGCTTCAGTACCATGGAATGAATTTTTTATTGAATGGTACAATGACAAAAAAACAATCATTGAAATCACCACTGCTTTAAAAAAAATCTATCCACCAAATCATGAATTTAAAGAAAGAGAAATGCGAGCATGGAGAGCTATGTTATCTCATTCTGGATGTACAAATATAACACCATACAGTAATGATATATCAACAGTAAGCCATTTTGTGGTTTAAAATAAATTCTACTAGTAATTAATTGGTTTAAAATATTACTTAACTTGGATTTTTTATTGATAGTATGAATTTTGGACAAGATCCACCAATCCAACATATGATTGTGAAAATTTACAATTTCTATTTGATTCAGGGTTTTTGAATCCATTTCCTAAAGGACATCGCAATGATGGTGAAATTTTATGCAATTGTTTTAATCAATCTACAAAAGCAAATGGAAAAGGTTATAATGGAAAAAAAGAATCCTTTCCATTATAGCAGAAAAATTTCCCTATAGAGTTATAATGGATAAATTGAAAGTAAGAATTAAAATATAAAAAAATCAGTACCATTTAAATTACCTTGATATAATTATTCTTTTATAATTCATTATAGGTGTCACAAGGTACAATTCTTGAAGCTAAAAAATATGCACAAATTAATGGCCCTGGTTGTGCAGCAATAGAAAAGCCCATTATAAAAAGAAAAAAAATTACAGATGAACAAGGAAAACAATTTGATACCTTTTTTCAAGATAAAGCACATGTCATAATGAGTTCGTATAAAACTGACGCTAAAACAAACCAACCAGTACTATACCTAAAAAATACAAAAAGTGCATTATGGGAAAAATTCAACCATACTTATCCGAATGGCATCAAAAGATCAACTTTTTACACTAAACTCATGGGTAATCAGTATGTTTATAGAGAAGATCTTGGAGGGTTGTGTTCTACATGTAGCACATATGGGTATGAAACATTTGAAGATATTATGAATCTAATTAAAGAAAAAATAAATAATGTGGGATTGCAGGTATAATTTAATAAACCATGAATAAATTACATGATTGTGATTAATACTAATAATTCATTAAATAATAAATTAATTTAGAATACCTTTTCCCAGCACTGTCAATTATTACAAAGATTCTTGAAAAAGGAATATGAGCAACATTTAGTGGTAACTGATCGTGGAATGACTTCTCATGACATATGCATAAACCATTGTCTACCATATGCATTTGGTGAATGTAATGCTTCACATACTTATGCCTGTGAGAAATGTCAAGAATTATTTGCATTTTT
>CAJVPN010000768.1:0-21592 GCA_910592215.1 Entrophospora candida
TTATTATAATTATTGCTATTATTGTTATTATAACCATTATTATTGGTCGCGAGCAAAATAATTTGCAATAAAATAAAATTTGAATGATCGATTCGTATCGGGTTTCTAAAAAAAAATTTTTTTTTTGTGCAAACGATTATAATCATGTATTTTTCCGCAGCATCATGAGAATAAACGATTGATTAAATTTGTTACTATTACACAGAAAATATACCTGAAAATTGTTTTACGATTTCCGTGTAATATTAATATTGATTAATAATAATAAGGCATGTATTTATTTTCCTTTAAAATTTAAATTTTATAGAAAGGTTAAAATTATGAATTAGTAACACTCCATGAGTTCCGTGACTATTAAATTATATGAAATATGTGTTTGTGTATCATTTTGAAATTCGATTCAAAGAAAATTTTGGTTGTCCCAAGAATTATTTTTGTACCAAGTAAACAGCATCTAATTTTTTCACCAATTATAATCATGATCTTATAGTTCAATATTATGTGTAAAAAAATTTTTTTTGATCAAAAGTCTCGAAACCCGATTTTCCTAGAGCGTCCCTCATTTATTGATATTTGTAAAAATAAATTTCCAATAATTAGTTATTACCGTTGTTATTGTTAATAGGAGGAAAAGCGAAATAATTGATCGCAATAAAACAAATTGAGTGAATAAGCCTTACCAGTGAATGATTTTTAGGTTTTATTTAGTATAGTTATTTTCTTTCGTTCAAGAAAAAGGTATCTTTAAAATACATGAGTTTCAAATTGTTTTTATAAACTAATTTTGTAGACTTGGGCACTTTTTGTAGGGTAAAAAGATTTTGAGACAACTTTATCGACTAAAGATAACTCTTGTGTTCAAAATAATTTTATCGACTAAAGATCTTTTTTCAATATTGAACCAAATATTTAACAACTAATGTTAATATATAAATAATAAATACATGATAAAATGAATAATAAATATATAAAAACCGTTAATAATATAATAATTACAACAGACAACAAATTTTTGACAGCAGTGGTATTGGTGGTGGTGGAATTAAATAATAATATTATTACCATTACTACAAGAACGAAATATAAAAAAACACTTCTTAAATCGCCTAAAGACTGTAAAATAATAAATAAAATTATTTTTGATCAGTAAAATTCACCTTAATGTTAAATTAGGTCTGTTAACATTTAAAAGTATAGTATGCTCGCAATACATATTCATGAAGACTTGGCTTTAAAATCATATTTATTTACATAATAATTGTACAAAAAAATTATATCGACTTGTGGCATATGTTCTGGAGATCCTGCATATAAACAATAAAAAATAAAAATTCGTGATAAGTTTTTTTAATCATTGCTCTAAAGCTTACATGATAACATCGTTTAATATTTTTACATCTGATAAATTAAGATCATCTGACTTTTAGGAAAAAAATTTTTCACATGATTTTGAATACTTTTTTTTTAACGAATTATTAAAAGATTTTGGTAAATTTTAAAAATGAATTTAAATCAAGTTGAACGTGGACAAATTATAAAGATGGAATTTCAAAAGTCAAAATTAGCAAAATTCTTAGTTTTTCTAGAAGGATGGCCAAGTCAATCTCCTGGCCTAAACCCAATCGAACATTTGTGGAATGAACTAGAGACTCGTTTTCGAAAAAAACCTAAGCCAGCAAAAAACTTAAAGGAGTTAGAGACACTTTTAATTGAAGAATTCCAGAAGATACGTACATGAAATTAATCGAAAGCATGCCTCATAGAATTGAGGCATTTATTGCAAGTAATGCATGGCCCACGGAATATTAAATTTAATTATTAATAAGAGGTTTAGATCTGTTGTCAAAATTTTTAAAATTTACGCGTCTTCAAAAATTTTTTTTTTTTTTCAAAAATAATCAACTTTTTTTTATTTTTTATTTGTTTTAAGTTCTGGAATATGAAACTTTATGCCACAAGTTTATGTACATTTTTGCGTAAATGATGTATTTGGGGCGACCGAAACTTTTGCTAAGGTACTGTATTATGTTGATTTTGAAGAAAATTGCAAATAACATTGATTTTTTAACTGACCTTTTAAAATTCGGATATTAAGCATGCAGTAAATAAATTAAAATAAAATTGATATAAATTGTAATGATCCCAATTTCATTTGAATTTTCAAAGTTATATGAACGAACGTTATAATCCCATTTATGAATATCATGTTTAAAAAAAATCATGCCAATATTGAATATGTTCTTTAGCATAAAACACCAACTATTCCGTCTAATTTGGTTTGGCGGAAGGGTTTTTCGAGGAGAATTAATCCCATTCATCCTAGGATGATTTAAATGCCATCTTTTACGAGTGATGATTTAACGAATGAACTTCTAGTTCGTCAATCATTATTTACCAATCACAAAGAAATTTCGTGCTAGAAATTAAAAGTCTTTAACCGGTCCTGGAACTGGAAGTCCTATTACTATTTTGTGACTTAAACCTTGAGAATTAAAGCCCTGAAAAGTCCTAAGCTTTTTTTTATCTAGAGAGTGTTTGTAATATTGCGAGGTAGCTTTTCGGTTATTTTACGTTTTATGGCCAAGTTCGAGTCAACGTTTTAGCTACACTCGTTGATTAATTGCAAGCTTTGATATACAATGCTTGTCGATAAGTTATTTTGCGAATTTGTCCTGTCTATTTCCTCTTACTTGTACCTAGAAAGGTTTGGTGAATCTATAAGTACAATTTATGGTACGAATTACGATAAATAATCCAATAAACTACTGATGTCAATTCCTTTATTTGACATTGTACTTTCTATTGGTTGCCTTCATCTTCATCAACAATAATTGAAATGAGGTGGGTAATTCTAATTTAACCCACTAGTTTTACTTTGGTATCATTCATTTGGTGAGCTTGAGCTAAAGAGGTAAATAAATTATTTCATTGATTCACTTAATTTATTCTCACCGTCCAAACTTTCCTCGATCCTGCACAAATGTTATGAATCTCTTTGAAAATCTGGAAGTGAATTAATGTTGGTTTCCAAAACTATAGAGCTTCGTAACTGTATGAAAGTCGAATCTAATTTTGACTTTTGGCTTTTAGTTTAATTTTGACATGTAACTTTTAATTTTAGTTTTGACTTTCGCCTCTTCAAAATAGTTTTGGCGACTATTGCATTTAAAAATCCATTAAAACTGAATTTAATAATTTATTGTAAACATTGATATAAATAAAATAAATTTTCTTTTCCATTTTCTTATTATTATATTGTTATTATTGCAACAATAATGCGAAACTGTTGCTAGTGCTGGTTACACTTTCTAACGGTCTCTACTTGATTATTTCAAGTTACATACAGAAAAACTTGATTACAGTCTAATATCTTTTTTAAAAAAAAAAGTTATATATATATGATATGTTTAAAAAATTGTACAATAAATAAAAAAAAATTACTAAATTTCGAGCTGAGTATAAATCCAGCTCAGCTCATTAAAAACTTTAATTTGGAGACTCTTTTTTTTTTATACCAACAAACTGGATTATAGCACCTGCTAATACACATGTTTCTTTAATTTTCGGAGATCTGTCTTGATAGATCATCAATGATTAGTCTGATGTTGTTGTTCTTGTTGTTCAATCTTAAATGACAATATGATCCGTATGGTTATTTCTAAACAGTTACAATGACCGCAATTCGATTTTCATATGCTGCAATTTAAATTTTATATACCGCAATTAATTGAGGAGCCATCTTTAGTTATAACAACGATCTTGGTTATTGGGAACAGTATTTCTTCCCCTTGTACTTACAATTCTGCTCTATTCATTTTTTAAAAAAATCATGTGATTACCTTCCAACTCGAAATTGACCAATTATATTTGCGAATTTAAAATTTACATATAAGTTGTAATTCTTTTGTTTGGAAATGCCTTGCCTGAACAAACATCATCAACAAGTAGCAACTAAAAATCTTGAAATGAAAATAGTCAACAGGAGATGAGGAGGAAGGTAAAGAGTGGTCCGTGAGAGGATTTGAAAAAGTTGAAAAAAGACGGAATGAGAATGTATATCAAACTGTCAATTTGTAGGTCGTTCTTTTTATACTTGAGAAAAAAAACAATTATAATGTTATAAATAAAAAAATAAAAGATAAGATATTTTTAAAAATAAAAAGATGAACTATCAACTGGTTTGAATGGCCTAACTGACAAACTACAACAAGAAAGCGATAATTACAAATCCAAAGAAAAAAATTAGTGACAGTGATATTGTAGAAAAGGTCATTCCACTCACTATTCAATGATTATTATAAAGCAATATTCTTTTGCAAAATGCCCTAATGATGCTCGACAACTATTATTCAATTATAAAAATCCATACCTCCTAATTTCAAGCCAAAAAGAAAGAAAGACTTTCTCATATTCTAAAAGAAAAGGTCTCCCATAATCAGTTAGAGAACTCTAAAAAAAAAAAATAGGAACATTTACACAATGTTTGCCCCACATATTAATACTAATATTAAAATGTTAAGTTCCAACTAGTTAGTACTAGTATCATTACGTAACTATTCGATGATCGCTCTTATTTTTTATAATACAAGATTAAAACAATAGAGTATAAATATGCTGCTGACTCTAATTATTTAACGCGGGGTGAATAATAAAAAATATAATTTCTGTAAAAAATTTTGATGGCTTCGATACCTAAAAAAATAAAAAGCTCTAAAACACCATCGTCACTATTTGAACCAACAACACGATCATACCACACTCTTCAAATTGAAGATATAACCAAACACTTGAACACAAATATTGAAGAAGGTTTGACAAATAAAGAAGTTACTGAAACACGCCTTCCAATATATGGATTGAATGAATTATCACGTCAACGAAATGTTAGTGTCTTCTCTGTCTTTTTTATACAAGTGAAAAATGCTTTAATGTTGATATTGTTGGTTGCAATGATTTTTTCTTTTATTACGAAAGATTATGTTGATGCAGGTATGTTTAATAATAATTTCAATTATTTTTATTTGATTATTTTATAGAATAAAAATTAATTATAAATATATATATTATATAGGAATAATTGGATTTGTTGTGATAATAAATGTATTAATTGGATTTTTTCAAGAATATCGAGCAGAAAAAACTATAGAATCATTGAGGAAAATGTCATCACCGACCGCAAGAGTTATTAGGGAAAATGCTTTGGTCTCTATTCCTGCAAATACTCTAGTACCTGTAAGTATAACTATTTATTACGAACTTTGTGTCACTATCCCTTGTAATTCACGTGATATTTTTCAAATTTGAGATTAAAATCATTACATCAAAAATCTTATTATAATTTTTTTAATATCAGGGAGATATAATCGTAATAGAAGAAGGAGATGTAATTAGTGCGGATGCTCAATTATTTGAATGTTTTAATTTAGAGGTTAACGAAGCTTTACTGACTGGTGATTCTGCTCCCGTTGCAAAGTCGTAAGTATAATAATTATTTGTGGGAGGAGAAAAGAGAAGAAAGTAAAGTATATATTGTCAGTCCATTTCTCCTGCCCACGCTTCCAATCCAATAATGATGATAGTTGATTCCAATTGTAATTCTATTGATTTCTCAGTGTTGATGTGGTTGAAGAACATGATGAAACTTCAGTTGAACGATCGGATCTAATATATTCTAATACAACTGTAACAAAAGGAAGAGGAAAAGGTTTTGTAATGAGTCCATGAACATGTTGGTTGATGTTGGATTTTTCAAGATATATACACTAACCATTCTTACATTTATTTTTTTCGATTAAAAATTTAAAGGCATTGTTACAAGTACAGGGATGAAAACTGCAATTGGAAAAGTTGCAAAAAATTTATCATCATCATCTGTTATACAAAGAACTCCTTTGCAAAAAAAGTAAATGATCAATAATTTAAAATTATCTTTTTTGCAAAAAAAGCAAACTAATTCTAACCTGGAAACATCTTTTGCCATCATTATGTATAGAGTAGATATGATGGCATATATATTGTTTGGAGTGGCTATTTTATTATCCATAATAGTATTTGGTGTAAATGGATGGAAATTTAGTAGAGAAATTGTTATTTATGTTGTGTCTGTTATTATTGCTATACTGCCTGAAGGTCTTGCTGTCGTGGTAAACATTTATCTATATATTTTAATTGAGATAAGATTTTCGAAATAGTCTTAAAATACCCAATTATTTATTTATATTACTTTTGATGTAAGATTATTTTAACTATAACTTTAGGTCTACGACAAATGGCCAAAAATAAAGTGATTTTTCGTAAATTGAGTGCATTTGAAGCATTAGGGTCTGTGACAAATATTTGTACTGACAAGGTAAATTTTTTTTTATAAAATTTATTTTACACTAATTAACTTGAATTTGTGCACTCGTACTAATTCATAATTCATAAAGACCGGTACACTCACACAAACTAAAATGATTGCAACCAATGTTTGGTTGTTACAAGAGGGTTTTTACAAAATAACTGGTCGCGATGATTACACCCCAGAAGGTAAAATCTACAAGATTGGTCCTACTCTTTCTAATAAAGATAATGACGAGAATGACAATAATGATGACATGAGGGAAAATATGGGAAATGAAAAGGGGAAGGGGAATGCGTTGTTGGCTGATGAAGAAGTAAAATCGGAAGATATGAGCTATGCATTTATAAAATTAGTTCAAACTGCTGCTCTTTGTAATATGGCCACCATTAGAAAAGGTGGTGGTGTTCATGGCGAATGGAATGCTATGGGCAATCCAATTGAGGTTAGAAAGTTTTATTATTATCATCATCATCATTATTATAATCATACACCCATGCATTCATCCATATATATATATTTAATCTAGTCAGCACTTCAAGTATTTGCACATAAAGTTGAACTATCAAAGCCACTACTCGAAAGCGATAAATACAAATTTAAATTAATAATGGAATTTCATTTTGACACACAACTGAAAAGAATGTCAGTCATTTACAAAAATGAATTCACCAATGAATATTGTGTATTTTTGAAAGGTGCAACTGAATCTGTATTAAAACAATGTACAAAGTTTCAAGTTGGTGATGTTATTGTCAAGAAAGGAATTACTAATGATGAAAAATTTAAACTGGAAATCAATAATGGTCATGAAAGTTTGGCTGGTAGAGGATTGGTAAATTTTTTAATTTCTAATTTTTATTAAAAAAAAAAAAAGTCAATAATTAAAATGCTAAAATACTATTTATTGTTAGCATGTAATATCATTGGCATATCGAAAAATAAATAGTCAATATAAAACAGATAAAGAAATTTCAAAAATGACACGTGAGGAAACAGATAATGATATGATATTTTTGGGAATTGTTGGCATTTATAATCCACCAAGACCTGAATCAAAAACAGCTGTTATGAAATGCTTTGGTTCTGGAATTGAAGTTCACATGTTAACAGGTAAGCTTTCACTATATAAATATTTTATAAATTCATTCAATAATCTGTTCTATTAAATGTAGGCGACCATCCTTTGACTGCGGCAACAATTGCTAAAAAGATAGGAATACTTCCTTCGACTTATTTAACAGACAATAATAATTTTAGATCACAATCACAACTTGTTATGACAGCAACACAATTTGATGCTCTTACCGATGAACAGGTTGATGAACTTAAAGAATTGCCAAGAGTTATTGCTCGCTGTAGTACTGAAACTAAAGTGAAAATGATTGAGGCATTACACAGAAGAAATAAATTCGTGGCGATGACTGGTAACAACATCAATGGTATGAACATTATAATAATATTATAATATTATTCTACGTAATGTATTCAATTCTCTCTATCTCTCTTTTCCCACAAAATTTGTAAAGACTCGCCAAGTCTTAAAAAAGCAGATATTGGTATTGCAATGGGAATGGGCGGAAATGACATGACAAAACAAGCAAGTGACGTAGTATTAACTGACGGCAATTTTGCAACTGTAGTTAATGCAATATCAGAAGGTCGTAGAATATTTGGAAATATGCAAAATTTCATTTCATACCTATTAAGTGTAAATGTATCGGAAATCATTGTATTAATGATTGGATTGGCATTTATTGATACTGATAGATTACCCATAAATCCATTGTCACTATTGCAAATACTTTTTTTAAATATGGTTACTAGCACACCACTTGCAATCGCATTAGGAGCTGAACGAGAATCAAAAGATATAATGAAACATCTTCCGTGTAGATATCGTCGAATATTTTCATGGGAAGTTATTGCTGATACAATCTTTTATGGGTGTGTTGCTGGTGGATTGACGTTAACAAATTTTGTTTTAGTGATTTATGTAACGGGTGATAGAAATTTAGGCAGTGGATGTAATTATAATTTGAATCCTTCTACGGCTACAGAAGAGGGAGGAGGAGGATCATGTGAACAAGTCTTCCGAGGGAGAGGTGTAGCATTTGCAACTTTAACTTTTCTATTATTTATACGTGCTTATAACTGTCGTTCGTTGAAAGATTTATTTCGGCCAACGAGGTTATACTCGGATAATAAATTTTTATTTTGGACAGTGGTTGGTGGTGCACTTGTTTTGATTCTAGCTTTATATATACCTGGGTAAGTAGTAAATCATCATTTTAGCAAAAGTAATTAAATAAATACCAATTTATTAATATATATTAAGTTGTTTTTGTTTGTTTCGTTATTAATTAGGTTGAATACTCAAGTATTTCATCAATTAGGATTTAGTTGGGAATGGGGATTAGTACTAGGAGCAATAGTAATATTCGAAGTATTCGTTGAAGTATACAAATTTATCAAAAGGCATTATTGTTCGTCCTTAATATTTGTTGGTGAGGATGGAGGAGGAGAATGTGATGATGATACTGCGACTATTGTCACCGTAGTATAACATATATTAATATATCAATCAATATTAATATATGCAAACCAGACAAAGCAAACGTTGGCATCACAGTAAATGTGATCGATCATATTAATGAAAAATGTTGTTCTATTAAAATTCTCGTGATATATTTAAATAAAACATGACTTATCTTTTATTATTTATATGAATATAATATATCACCGAGAACTATAATTTTAACTATATTAATATGTAAAAAAACTTGTTAAAAATAAAGTCATATTATTAACAAAGTTCAAATTCACAAAGTTAAATATTTGAAATGTTGCACTAATTTTTTATATTGTGCAACGTAACTTTACAATACACGGCAAACATTCTGGCAATAAAAAGTAAGCGATAAACTGGATTTGAATTGGATCTGAACCTGATCTCCAATTTAAAGAGGTAACAACTATATACTGGTAAAGTTTCAGGAGCAACGGGTTCTATATAACGTTTCGTGTAACAACAAACTTCCACTATGCTTATTATTATTATTATTTAAAATTGGGTTATTTTGACCCCGGGACCCCAGTAAATATGGTATGTACAAAAAATTTAGTGAGATCGGTGCATTTTAACCAAATTCGGAAAATAACTGCAGATAATTTTTAAAATTTGACTATAGTTTTATGTTAAGGCACAGTCGAATTTCGAGTACAAATTTTGACAGTTCATAATAGGCATTACTTTTGCATTTTACATTTACCTTTTCTTTCCAATTTAGGCAAAACTCGGGGCTGATTTCGTCATTTACAATCATTTTTTCCTTCATAAACTTGAACTGCAAATAAAAATTATTCTTCAAAAATGGTAGATAGTCTTGTAACTATAGAATATATAAATGGCCTTGTTGAAAAGCTCGCGCAAGCAAAACATATCGTGAAATTAATAAATGATCTGACAAAATTGATGAACGAATCTAATTTTTATGATACAGAAATTAAAATTGGAGGTGGTCAGGATGTAAAAATTTTTAAGGCTCATTCAACAATTTTAAAAGCAAGATCTTCATATTTTAATGTAGCTTTATCAAATAATTGGATAAAAAAATCTGAAAGTTGCAGTACCATTTTGTTTGAAAAAGAAAATATTTCTCCAAAAATATTTGAAGTTCTTTTAACGTAAGATTAATGCTGATTTAATTAATTGAATGGTTATTATATATCTACAATATATATTTTATTTTGCATCTGAAACAATTAACATGATTCTTTCCATAAAAAAAAAAAAAAAAGATATATTTACAATGGATCCCTCGAAATAAGCAAATTAGATGCGAGCGAAATCTTTGAATTACTTGAAACATGTGATGAATTAAGTTTTAATGAATTAATTGAAGATTTACAACGTTCCTTAATTAACGAAAAAAAGGAATGGATTCTACAGAATTTAGTTTCTCTTTATAAAATTTCATCAACCCATCAATCATTTAATTTGCTTCAAGATTATTTCAAGGAATTGATTAATAATAGTCCAGGATTATTTTTAAAATCTCCAGATCTCAAAACGATTGAAAAACCCATTCTCATGTCTATATTGGAGAGAGAAGTTTTAGATTTTGATGAAATTAATGCATGGGAGTGTGTTATTAAATGGGGAATAGGACAAATTGAACAAGTGTTATTAAATGAAAAAGAAGATGCTGATGACATTTACGATATTTCAAATTGGAACAAGGGTGATTTTAACAAGTTAAAAATCGTTTTGAAAGATATCATTCCACTAATAAGGTTCAAAGAAATATCTAAAGAAGATTTTTTTATTAAAATCAAACCTTATAAAAAAATCTTTGATAAAGAAGTATATGATGAACTTCTTCAATGTTATTTTTTTGATAAATGGCAATCAAGATCACCAATTCTTCAAAAAGGTGTAAGAACAGAAAGACTTGGCAAATTGTTAAATTCAGAAATGAAAAATTTAATTTCTAGCTGGATTGATGGAGATCTTTTATACAATTATAATGAAAGTAATGCACCTTATAGGTTTAAATTAATTCTACGCGGAAGCCATGATGGATTCTCCAGAGAAGTTTTTGAGGAGAAATGTTTTGATATTAAACAAACCGTGGTCATAATGAAGCTTAAAGAGTCTGGCGAATTGGTCGGTGGATATAATCCTATTTGTTGGAACATTGAAGGAAAATCTCCAGATCAACATTATTTGATTGAAACAGATCAAAGTTTTATTTTTAAGATTGATGAAAATCAAATTTATAATTCTATTGTTAGTAGGGTTCAGAAACCTCATAAAGCAATAATTCACAATAAACAAAACCTTAATATTGTTAAAAAAGACGAACAATTTGATGAAATATCAGTGAGTTTTTACAATTTAAAGCTATTAAACAGCACTAATGATCAACCTTATTGTCTTTATTTTCATAATAGCAAGTCTGCTTATGCTGATGATCTGAGCCTTACATATCAATCTGTTTCTAAATATCAATTGTTAGAAGAATATGAAGTATATAAATTAGTAAATAGGTATTAATTATATAATATAATTGTATTTTTACTTCCTCCCCTCTCTCCTCTCTTCATTTTAATCATTATAACGATTTAAATTTTTATAAATAAATTATCATTATTATTATCATTATTATTATTATTATTATTATTATTATTATTATTATTATTTTAATCTTTATTACAAATTAATTAAATATTTACTAATAATGTGTTAAATTAAATTCTAAGAAAATTTCTTTAATAATAATAATAATAATAATAATAATAATATTTTTTGAAAAGGTTGAAAATAAAATCTTTTGACGGTAAAAATCTTTAATAGATTTAAAGATGAAAAGAAATTACAAAAAAATTTTTAAATGTCAATTTATACACTAATTATTATAATATAAATTATAAAGACGTGTATATATACATACAAATAATACACAAATACAAAAAACAGATTAAACATAATATATACGTATTATACATGTATATATATTAATAGTACTTTGATGATGATGATCCACGATTATTATATCTATTTGATGACGACGATGATCTATGTTGATGGTGATGATTGTGATGATGATGATTTTGAGAAGAAGCAAAATTAAATCTTGGTCCATCAGAACCGTGATTTCCTGGGGCATAACCCGAACTACTGAATCCTGAATGATGATTACCATATCCTCCTCCACTACTTCTAGGATTTCCACCAAATCCTTCCCCGTTGACAAACATTTGGAAAAACAAATTAGGATCTACTTCAAAATCCATACCTCCTGATCCATTAATACTATCCAGATCAACACCAGAATCGTATCGTTGTTTTTTAACTGGATCGCCCAATATCGCATATGCTTCCCCTATTTCTTTAAATTTCTTCTCGGCATCCGAATCTCCGGCATTTTTATCAGGATGATGTTGTAACGCTAATTTTCTATATGCTTTTTTAATTTCACCTTCTGTTGCGTCCCTCGACACTAGTAATATTTTATAATAATCTTTACGTTGTGATTGTTTCAATTCTCTTTCTGCTTCATGTAACTCTTTACGTAAATCGTGATTACTAGAATCCATCTCCAATGCCGATTTTAAATCTCTGACTGCTTCTTCATACTTTTCCAACCTTCTATATGTGTCAGCTCGTCTTCTCAACACTTTAACAAATGTCGGGTCCATCTCTAACGCTTTATCCATATCGCTAATTGCCTCTTCAAATTTTCCTAGTTTATTCAATGCCATGGATCGATTGGAGTAAATTTTTGAATTGGTGCCAATATTTGTTGGGTCGATTTCTAATGCTAAAGTATATAATTTATATGCTGTGTCATAATCGCCCTCTTTAAATGCCTCGTTACCAGCATTTTTTTGACTTTCAATTGAACGCGCTTTCTAATTTTTTTCGTAAAAAAGATTACGTATAAAAAAAGATGATTAGAAAATCACAATTATATGTTTTTTTCATTCATCCATTTTTAGAATTTTATACTTTACCTTTAGTAAAAGGCGTGCATTTTTATGATCCGGATCACATCTTAAAGCCTCTTGACAATGAGCGGTTGCTTTTGTGTTATCACCTTCAATATATAATATTTGTGCTCTTAATACATGTGCGTCAGGATTATGTGGATCAAATCTTAATATTTCACTGAAAATAAAATAAAATGAGTTTAAGTTATTGTTTTTTTTTTTTCAAAAAAAAATAAATTAACCTCTTAATTACTTTGCAATTCTTCCAGCTTCGCCATATTCTTTTTGTCCTAATAAAGCTTCACCTTTCAAAGTCTTCCATTTTGTAGGAACAATATCTAACAAGCCTATAGCTCTGTCAACGGAATTCAATGCCAAAACATGCTGATCATTTTGTAGAAACACTTCAGCTTGATGTATATAATTTTGTATTTTATGCACTTGGTTATATTCTTGTTTAGCTTGTGAATTAGTTGGATCTAGTTGCATTACGTATATGTATATTCTTTCTGCTTCGGTTAAATTACCAATTTGTAAGTTACATTTTGCTGATCTTAATAAAGCTTTTAATGAAGTTGGATCTTTCACTAATACATTTTTACAATCACATAATGCTTCTTTTGGTTTTTTTAACATCAAATAAGCAGCTGCTCTATTTAAATAATATGTCGCTTTTTCTGGATCAAGCTCTATTAATTATTTATTAAGTATATGCAATACATGCGCCATATTATGTAATGGTAAGAAAAATAAAAGTAAATATATTAGATCATAATACTTTTAAAAAAGTTTTAATTCCGACCATTTACATCTAAAACAAACCTTCCAAATATAAGCATAGATAATATATAATATATTTTATTATATATTGTCTAACGGATCCATTGATCATCACTTACCGATAGCATGGCCATATAATTTAATAGCCTCTTCATAATTGCCGGAACTATAATGATTGTTAGCTTCAGTTTTAACTTCTTCGGCTGAAGTATATCTTTAAATATATATATATTATTGTTGAATAGATGATTGATGGATAAACATAGATAAATAAGATGTCGTGTGATGATGATGGTGATGATGGTGATGATGATAATGATGATAATGATGATAATGATAATAATAATAAAGAAATAGTATTAAAATTTTAATAATTAATATTTGTAAAAAATTTTTTATTAAAGAACTTTCTAGAAAGAAATGCATTTTTTTATGATTTGCCCTAATGACCAACCATAATTTCTTTTGAATGCTTTTAAAAATTTTTCCATGCACAAGAAAAGAAGAATGAATGTTTTTTAATATGTATATACAACTTACTCTCTTGACATGTCAACTTCGACGTCCATGTTTATTATTGTGATATTGTTATTTTATTATTTTAAATAGTACGTGAATATATATTGCGTAAAGAGGACTTTTTTGCAAAAAACTAAATAATTTATCTCTTTCCGTGAAATTCAAAACTATACTAATGCGAATTTTATACAAAATTAATTAATTTAAAAAAAAATTAAGTAAAAAAGAAAAAAAAATTACATTTTTTGAATTTTAAATATAAAAGAAAAGAGAAGCATTGATTGCCCCTTATTTGGCAAATACAAATTTTGTGTACAAAATTAGATCGAAACACGTAGAAGGTTAAAGAACAATTTATTATTATTATTATTATTATTATGCAAACTATTGCCCCACCTTTTGCTAATCATTGAATTGTTGTGTGGTTATTTAGTATTAGCAATTTAAACATGAATTTTTGAGTACCAATTAATATTAAATAACTAGAATTTTTTATTATTATTTGGTTAACAAAAGTTCTTTATTTAAAATAATCGACTAAAAAGTTCCCAAATAATGTTAGATATAATTTTCGAAAATTCCAGTTGCTTTAACTTACCAAATTCTCATTTAGATGTTTGGATCTTTACTATATAATGACTGGGAGTGGCTTAGAAGTATATATTGGAATAGAAAAAAAGGAAATGATAGACAATTTCTGTGACCAAAAAGGAAAATTTGGCATAAATTTTTTGTTCAGCTCTTTAAATAATTGAATGAAATGTGTGTTCAACTTTTCTCAACAAATAGATAAGTCAATATGATGTTAGCTTTCGGTATCATGGAATCTTTAGGACCAGTATATATATACACACATCAAGTATTCCAGAAAGCTAGTTTGAAGTTGATTTTTCTCTCTTTAAAAATAACAATCTTTTAAACTCAAGAATTTGTTAATCAGAAATTCCCACGCTAATTGTCCCAAAGTCCATGCCTGTCAACAGTGGAGGATTTATTAAGACGATCATAAAGAATTTCCTGGGTTTACAGTATGAATTTTGCATACCATTGATAATAAATATATGTATCTTTAATTTGCACATTTTCGCCAACACTGACATTTTTCATCTCTCATTAGACAAAAATATCACATTGTTGATGATGATAGATAGAACCTGTCCATCCTCTCCACGTCCAACTTCTGAAACTTTAGAAGACAAATGTGTGAAAGAGTATGGCTTTTTTAGCAATGGCTGTTGAATAGTGCAAGTAATTCCAATTACATAATTTTTCAACTTAAATATAGATATTATGTTGTGAACAAAACGAATTATCTTGCCGAGAAAAATTTATCAATCCTATTGTTACGAGAGTACTGATAATGTTATAGATGTTATCATCGTATTCTCCTTCTTCGCCCTCAGGTAAATGGTTTCAATTTATATTATATGCATGCATATTGGTTGAATTAATATCTCATCAAGTACTTGAAAAAGTAGAATATTAAAAGAGATATAAGAAGCAATCGGGAAAAATTAGTATTTGCAAAAGAAATCTAATTGGATGTTCACTTGATTTAAAAATAATTGGGCAATTAAATTGTTTATTGATAGAATCAACTTAAAAACCATCGTGATCGCTTTATTTAGGTTAGATGGCGGATAGGTATTTGTCGATTCCGATTAGTTATTTTTTGATTCTAAATATTAAAGATTCAAAAAAAAAAAAAAACACGCTTGTCACCATCAGTGTTTGGACGATCACTCCAAAAGTATAGTAGTGACGATACTGTTTATAGTAACTATGACAATGATTATATTAATGACAGTGATGGTTATATTGATGATATTGATGATGGAAATGATAATTTAATATTTCAATTTCAATCTGCTTCTTTTGCTTGACTTTTTGCAATCTTTGCTAAAACTTCCTTCCTTGATAATTTCGTTTATTTATCTAAATTAAATTATAAAGAACTTCCGATGACACCGTAACTCTTAAGTTCCGTAGCGGATTTGATTTCATGTTTATATTTTTTATAAACGATTTCACAATTATTTCTCCAAATGAACTCTTAATATAAATATTAGAAGTGCCGGGGGAAAGAAACTAATCACACAATTTCATGCACACAATCGAAAAAACAACTCGGCATCTCTTTGAGTAAATAGTGGTAGTTGACCAAGAAAATTGATATTTTGACTAAACAAAAATTAATGAACAAGGCATCAAATTATGAGAAACATGCCGCGATTAAAAAAAAGCTAGTTGTAATTGGGTTGCAGCCATCATCAAAAGTCACAGCCAGTATTCTTGCATCAAATGATTTGTTGTCAGCTTTCTAAGGGAAAGGCATAATGGAAAAGAGGTTAGCCTTATAAAGATTGCTAATTAAATGATCATTGGATAATCGTGTAGTTATCCACAAAAAATATCCGCAAATTTTGTGATAAAATAGAACATTAATGGCACATTAAAAGCAGTAGTAACAGTAACAGCAACAGTAACAGTAACAATTGCAGTAGAACGAAAATGAGATGACAGTGGTGGTGGTAGTGGTAATATAGGAATAGACTCGCTCGCTCATTAAATTTTTTTTTGTGATCAACGTTACACGTTCTATATAAATCTTGATTTTCCCTAAAATTTTTTAATTTTGGTAAAAGCCTAAATTTTATTTTGTCACATTTTTATATCCAAAAAATCAAACTTCCATAATGCTATATATTAATTCAGAAACATTATATTAATATTAAGCAAGCTATACATTTAAACAATATATATGAACTACTAATTCAGATATCTTTTCTGTGAATTAGAATATTTACAATTTTGCGGATTATTTTTTTTTGCGATAATAAATATTAATGTTCTATTTTATCACAAAATTTGTGGACATTTTTTGTGAAACGACATAATTTTTGCGGATGGCTATATGATTATATTAATATCCTTTGGCAGGCAAGGATATTTCTTGACACCAGCAAATTTTACCATTTCCAAAACTTTATAACTGCTGTTTTAGTCTTTATTATGCACGTCAAAAATTGTCGATCTGCATTGTGTACTACATTTGCTACATTTTTTTTGTAATTATTATAGGTAATACGAAAAACTTGAAAGTATTTTAAAAATTTTATCTCATTTTAATATTTAAAATAATTAAGTGTGGCTTATGAATCAATGCCTCTTTGGCCCAGTGGTAAGGCGTCGCTCTCGTAAAGCGAAGATCGGTGGTTCGAATCCGCCAAGGGGCTCATTTTCCATAATTTTCAAAAATCATAAATTTTTTGTTATGTTTCTTATGCAAAATAATGCATAAATATATTTGATATTTATCTGGTAAAAAAAAAAAAGAAAAGTCACCATTGGAATATTTTCGTTAATTGGGTTATTGTTAGATAGATCAAATTAAGAGATTCGAAATTTTCTTTTTGAAGCTAAAATCAATTTCATAAATACAATATTCATTCATACATTTAATTACTTATTATGTATGGATTATTATTTCATTCCATTTAATTCACACGTGACATATTAAAAATGAATTTAAATTTAAAATTTAAATTTTTTTATATAATTTGGACAATAAAAGTTTATTTTAAATAATTACAAGGCTTAAATTAATTAGAACAAGATTTATTGTTATATATGAGACTGTAGCAAAAAAAGATGGTTCTGGTAAAACTAATAATTATTTAATTGAATTTGATTAGAATCTATATATAAAATAATTAAAATTTGAAATAAGTTAATAATAAAATTATTGATAATTAATTTAATTAAATAATAATAATTACCATTATAATTTCCAATAATTGAGACTTTATTTGAATTAACAGGTTGTGGAAGATTTGTAAAATTCAATAATCTGCTAGTATAAATAGCATTTGGATGTACAGTTGCTGTAATTGTTGAAGGATCAAATTCAATATCATCCAATTCATCAAATTTTTTTCTGACTAATCTCATTTCGTCAATTTTCTCTCTAGAATATCTAGAATGACTGTCTAATCTAATATAAGAATCAATAAATGCATGCCTCCAGAAAACTATAATATCATAAATTTCTTTGGCAGTTGGTCGTTTGTCTGGATCAGCATCCATGCATTTATAGGCTAATTCAATATAAAAGTTTGGTGTGTTGATTGAAAATCCAGGTCTTACTCCTTCGCATAATTTTACAGCAAGGTCTGCATCATGTGAAATGTTGCTGAAAGGTTGTTGTCCTGTTGATACTACTGACATCAGAACCCCAAAGCTATAAATGTCAGATGCCATTGTGTATGGCTTGCCATTTAAGTTTTCAGGGGATAAATAAGGTAATACACCATATACATTATTTTTTTTATTTGATGTTAAAGTTTGATCAGTGGGAACTGATAGTCCTAAATCTGCAATATATGAAACATAAGAACCATGAAGAATATTTCCACTATGAAGATCATGATGAATAATATTTTGTTCATGAATATTTTTTAAACCAATAATAATATTTTCAAGAATATAAATTTTATCTATCCATTTTAAATTTTTAAATTCCTTTGATAAATAATTTTGAAGACTTCCATCTTGCATATATTGCATTACAAACATATAATCTTTTGTGGTTGGATCTTGTGTTATTCCATAAGTTTTAATTACTGCATCACTTCGGTGAAATTTAACATAATTTTTGAACTAAAGCAATATTAGTGAATTATATTATTTTCTTTCATAACAACAACAATAAAATATCTACCTCATTTAAAAAATCATCAGAAATATTTTGTGAATTATGTAATTTTTTTAATACCACAATCCTATCTTCAAAGCATCTTTTCTTTTTATCAACATATTTTTTACCATTTATCCAAATAGCTTTGTATATAATTGCAAAACCACCTTCGCCTATCTTTTCAATGTCTTTTAATTCATCATAATGAATCCATTGAAGATGATATCCATTAGTATATATTGTTGCTGTAAGTTGTGTACTTTTAATCAAATCATCAACCATTTCATTACCACTAGTCCATCCTTTAGTTAATAACTGTGGGTCGCATGATTGACACCACGAATAAAAAGTATTATATCTATTGCAAGTTGGACATTTACCGAAATTCTCATATCTTTTATTTGAATATTCATCCTTTTTGAATATATTTTTGATTTTATCCATTTTTTTAGAAACGATTATAATAAATACGTAATAAAATTTTAAAATATTGACGTTACATTAAATAAATTAATTTCTAAGTTGGGAATTTAAGGTTCCACGCTCTTTATGAGATGTTTATTAAACCGTTTTTGGTTGTTGATATCTTATAGCAGATCCATGCTATGAGATGTGCTGGTTTGTTGACATCTGTTTTGCAAAATGAAGTTGGTTACTCATAATAAAATGTAAACATCAATCTCTGTTGTTTGCACGTTCAGATTTTACCTACCACAAATAATATATAAAGTTATAAATGCAATTTTTTTTTATTGAAAATAACAGTAAAGAAATCACGATGACAATGGTTGGGAAGAGAGCCAATGCTCCTAATCATGGTGACGGCAGAATAAGAGTACCCACCAGTCCATCGTTCGGGTTGGGAAGAGAGCCAATACTCCTAATCATGACGAGAGCAGACAGAGCTCTCTAGACAAAATATAAAATAAAAATACATTCCTTTTTTCCACAATATTAAAATTGCTTGAATCCAACTGTTGTACCTCGAACAAAAATCGATTAATCCAACGACCATCAAGCGAAACCAATCACTCAAAAAAGTGGTGAGAGTGTATCATGATGCATTGTCCTTTTGGTAATGCATAAGTTCTAGAACGTTCAGTAGCAAATTAGAATCAAGAAAGGTCTTCCCCTCACTGATGCCATTCATGAAATTTGCCTGAATGACCAGGACAGAGTTACTCAATATTATGTCAATCTATCTGTGAGGAGAAAATATTGTTTTTAATTCTAGGTATACAAAGACCCGGAATGTCATTATAGAATTACTAAAAAGACATAATAAAATTAACATGAAAAATGTTTATTATAAATTTTTTGATGTATCAATCCAACATATGACTCCCCTACATCATTGAACTAGTGACTGTTTAATAATTTATATATCAGTTACATTAATAGCAAAACAATGAAATCTGAAATTATTTTTTATGATATTAAATACCAATATCAGATATTGAACTTTCTGGCAATACTTCCTTACTTATCTTAATCTTTATGTATTGCAAGACCATGAAAAACAATTTTAGGTGGTGGAGTATCTCTCTGTGCCAATGCTGATTATTTCTTGCAAAAAGTCAAAGTCTTCTTAATTTGGAATTCTTTATATTCACTGTCTCCATACAATCCGTGATCATTCTCTGTTTGTACATGAATGAATGAGGATAGTGTATTTTGCTGATGAAACTTAAAACATTATCAGTGGTAAAAGCTGAAAGTTCCCTATTCAATTCCCATTCCCATTTCTTTTGTAATTATAAAGCTTTGAACAGAACAGATCAGATCAGATTTGGAAAAATTTGTTCTGATCTGGACGGGTTCTTTAAAATGTTGAATCTGAAATCTGAAATCTGATCTGGAATCTGATCTGAGATATTATGTATAAATAATAACAATAAAATTTATAAAAAATATTTATGAAAGAAATTATGAATTAAGAATTTTTATCTGATCTGATTCAAAACAGATTGTAATTTAATAAGATCTGATCTGATCTGATTCAAAGTAGATTAATTTAATAAGATCTGATCTGGTTTTGATCTGGTTTTGATCTGAGCCTTATATAGTTAAACCTGTGTGAGGATATGGCACAGCACCCTGATAAGTTCTTGATAATTATCCTTCTGTTATTTCAACTGATAATGTGTTCAATTATTTACAAAATGAGGATTTTTATGAAGTGTTGACAAATTTTTTCCATTTTAAAACCAATAAAAGAATTAACAAATATTTTAGAAGCAAGATCTGCTAATCTAGCTGATTGTTTCATTGGCTTAGTTAAGCTTGCTGCTGCCATAAACCAAATAGATGGTATGAATCCATGGAAACAAGAAATCACTGTGAAATTTAATAGAAGGTTTAATGAATTCACTAATTATTATTATATTCTTTCATATTGGCTTCATCCTTTATATCATGGTCTGCATTTTTTTTGTATAAATATATATGTATATATATACTTTTTTATGTAATTGAAAATAACTTGTTTATTTTTTTAGGCAAGGGCTTAAAAAACAATGTATTAGACAAGATATATGAAGCAGCAGCAAGTTTGTGGAAGGCTTTAGGTTATGATGAACATTCATGTATACAATTATTGACAGAGATGCGTGCTTGGAAAAGACAGTCTCCACCATATCATTTGTCCTATAATAAAGAAAAGGAAAATCCAACTATGTGGTGGTTAAGTATTAATACAGATAAAAACAATGACCAATTGCAAGAATTAGCCTTACATCTTTATGCAATATCTCCATCTCAAG
>CAJVPN010000769.1:0-21549 GCA_910592215.1 Entrophospora candida
AAAAACACTATTGATCCCTGAAATCTTTGGTAATACCAATGTTCACTTTGTCTGGTTTTGTTGCAGCATGCCCCATACACAACACATGAAAGACTTTTCTGCAATCAGTAATTATTATATAGCAATAATCTACCTTTAATAGTTGTTAAAAAATATTAAGGAACAGAAATTTAATAAAATTTAATTTTTAATTCTCGAATTTCATTGACTGGAATGCTTGATTGGTAGCTTCAAATTCCAATAAAAGGTTTTGGGAGCTTCCAACGCGCATCACTGGTCCACTGTATGACAAGAATTTAATTATAGTCCGTTGTGACAAGGTTTGATTTAAGCATGGCACTAAACTTCGTTAGGAACAACTATTATTTTGTTCAGCCGACTGACTATTTGTAATCTACATTATTTCAACCAATTAAGTTAAATCCGTGACACAAATGTGGCATACAGTCTTGTGACATTTCACGCAGATCAACGGGGATACATTTCTCTTTTTTATTTTATAAAACATTTATTTCTTCTAATTTAACGATAAAATGTCAAATCGCTGGCAAAATTATGATGATCGCGGCAGATTTTGTTTATTCCCAATTCCGAACTTTTCTATATTTAAACAGAACAGAGATCTCGGAATTTATGTTTCAGGGGGATTGGTAAAATCAATTTACTTTATATTCTTTAAATTCTTTAAATCCATGCATTAATCTTTGTCAGATAGTTTAGTTTAACTTAACTTAGATTAGTCAAATTCATTCATTCATTCATATATATGTACACACACACATATTTTTCATTTATTCATAGTTTGCTTTAGGATGGTGGTTTTTTATCGATTCAGTGGTTTATTCCAGCAATATAGAAGGTGCACCTTCCATAAATTTTGAAGATTGGATGTGCGGTATATCTACTACGTTAGGGATGATGGTGTAAGTTGATCTTTTTCTTCTGCTAAGACCTTATACAAAAAAGGATTGTTAAATGGAATTCATATTAACAAACCTGGAATATTTTTCATTTAGCGTGAATTCACTTGACAAAAATAGTCTTGCTGGTGATTACTCTAGTTACTCTGGTTATTCTTCTGTTGATACGAGGGATCGTTTGTTTTTATTTGTAGGGTTTGCGTTAATGGCAGGCGGATTGGCCGGATCTGTGGTACGCTGAGTTAATTTTATGTGTTATATTATTATGTTATGCGTATTTTAACATTGCTTTAACCAAAAATTTTCATCATTGTATTTTTTTTTAGACAATTTTGATCCTTAAATATATTCTGGCAATTGCTAATTCCGAATTTTTATATTTTGGGATCGCATTGGTTATCCAAAACTTTGCCATCATGCTCAGGTTAATTTTTTCTTTCTCCAAAAAAAAAAAAATCTTATATAATTAATCCATCTTGGAATAATTCGCTAATGTATATAGATTCTTTTTATTATTGTTTAGTGCGGTGATTTTATGGATTTCACATAATTCAGGGCCTGATTATCCAGATAGCTATGGGTTTTAATAAGAACTTGATTGTTTAAAGTTTTTATTTTTATATTATGTTATATTATACTATTTTAATAAATAAATTTGTATTTTATCTATCGAATATTTTTCTCAACAGATTCAAAAAAACTTGGACGAGATAATTAAACTGATCTTGTACAAGTTTTTTTTGTTAAATTAATTTTGTTTTAATTTTTTTTTTTAGAGAAGATAATTTTATTTTTTTACATTCACAAACTACTCTTTCAAATTATTCAAACAATAAATGTTCTCTCTATTATATGTTGAATTGTCAATTAATCAATTAACTGACTAATTAACTAACTCTTCAATCAAATAAAACAGGGGTAAACATGTCAACGAGTGATTAATTTATTTATTTTTCTTGATATTCTCAACTTGTTTGCTATACATAATAACCCTATTCTTTCTTCAAATTCTATTCAAGAAATAAAAATTGAAAATATTAAATATCAAAGGTTAATAAAATTCTATTTCGCCTATGGTATCGTTAACACTTACTGAAAATATGATTATGATGTATACAACAAAACGTCGTAATTTCTCGTGTAACAAATTTTTTACAACAGCAAAATGCAACAAATCATAACGCCAAAACTCTTTGATACGGATAACATTCAACCCATATTAGCTGACACTTTTCAAGAAGAATCAACAAGGACTGTTGCCTTTGTGCCTGGCTTTATGCCAGAGGATCAATTGCCCGAAGCTAGGGATGTTATATTAAGTCATCAGGTACCTTTCAAAATTTTTTAATTATCATCATATATGATATGTTGTATTGATAAATTCTTTATTTTATTTTATAATCAATTAGGTTCGTCATCAAGTAGCAATTCCTCCTAATTATGATTACATCCCACTTTCTCAACATGTTTCACCTGAAGAGCCTGCAAAAGTATTTCCATTTGAATTAGATCCATTTCAAAAAGTTGCGATACAATGCATAGAAAGATCTGAATCAATTCTAGTAAGTGCACATACTTCTGCTGGTAAAACTGCGGTAGCAGAATATGCTATTGCACAAGCTTTAAAAAAAGGAGAGAGAGTTATTTATACGAGTCCTATAAAGGTATGAAAAAAATGTTTGTTAACAAGTAGGAGGCGTGGTTTGACATAAATTAATTGTTATTTTATTATGATTATTATTGTTATTAAGGCTCTAAGCAACCAAAAATATAGAGAATTAGAAAGTTTTTTTGGAGATGTTGGACTAATAACTGGCGATGTTTCCATCAAACCAGATGCAAGTTGTTTAGTGATGACTACTGAGGTAAGTTTTAGAAATTTTATCTAAATTTTATTAAATTTTATTCTAATATTCAAAATTTTATTAAATCTTTCAAATAGATTTTATTAACTATGCTTTATCGTGGAAATGAAATGATGCATGAAGTGTCATGGGTGATTTTTGATGAGATACATTACATGAAAGATCAAGGTATTTGTTTATTTGCATTTTTGTACAAAAAAAAAAGTATTTAATTTATTCAAGAATCATTTTATTAATACTTACCCATTTTAATTAAGTCCGAGGAGTTGTTTGGGAAGAAACGATTATTCTTTTATCAAATAAAATTCATTTTGTATTTTTATCTGCAACCATTCCCAATGCTATGGAATTTGCTGAATGGATATGTAAAATACATGCACAAGTAAGATTTTATTATTCTCAATGATTTTCTTTATGATATTTATATAATGCTTATTTATTTAATAATTCTTTTTAAAATAAAATTGATATTTGATAATACTAGCCGTGTCATGTTGTGTACACCGATTTTCGTCCAACTCCATTACAACATTATATTTTTCCTTGTGGAGGTGACGGCATTTTGATGATTGCTGATGAGGAAGGAAATTTTCAAGAAGAAAATTTTAGAAAAGCAACAGGAATGTTGGATGTAGATGCTAATGTTGAGTATTTTGATTACAAGGGAAAGAAAACAATAATACCATCGGGAAAAGGTAGAAATTACTCATTAGTTGATTTCTATTAAATGTTAATTTTTAATAATAATTGCACTTTATATTTTTATATTATATTATTATTGTTAAATTATAGAAAAATCCGATATTTATAAAATTGTAAGTATGGTCATGGAAAAAGTATACGATCCGGTAATAATCTTCACATTTGGTAGAAGAGAGTGTGAGAATTTAGCTATGCAAGTAAATCATTTAGATTTAACTGGAGGTAAAATAGATAATAATGTATTTTTTTTTAATTTCAATCAATTAGTTATAAATAAGTTTAATGAATTACTTGAAAATTAGACGAAGAAAAGGATCTAATACAACAAGTATTTGACAATGCACTCAGCATGCTTCCTGATGACGATCAAGATTTATCACAAATTGGAAATATGTTACCATTTTTAAGACGTGGTATTGCAATTCATCATTCAGGATTATTACCATTCCTTAAAGAGGTCGTTGAATTGCTTTTCCAAGAAGGGTTAATCAAGATTCTTTTCGCAACTGAGACTTTCTCTATGGGTCTTAATATGCCTGCTAGAACTGTTGTATTTTCTGATATAAAAAAATTTGATGGTCAATGTGTAAGATATGTGAGTATTTTTGATAAAAAATTTTATTCTTTATTATTTTTATTAAATTGATTTTATTTTTTAATCTAGTTAACCTCTGGTGAGTATATTCAAATGTCAGGCCGTGCAGGTAGGAGAGGTCTTGATTCAAGAGGAATTGTAATAATCATGGCCAAAGAAAAGTTAGAACCATCAATTGTTAAAGGGATGGTGATGGTAAGTTTACCTTCAACGTCATTATTTATTTTAAACTAATTGAAAATTATTTTTTAATATTTGAATTTTTATAAAAATAGGGTAGACCCGACAATTTATATTCTGCATTTCACTTAAAATACAGTATGATTTTAAATATGACCAGAGTTGAAGGAATTAGTCCTGATTACATTCTTCAGAGAAGTTTTTATCAATTTCAGAATACAGCTGGATTACCAAAACTTGAAACAGGTATGCAATTTGTTCTAAAGATAAAAGCCTTTTTTTTTCAGAGTAATGAATATTAATCAATTGTCTAAATCTTTCATAAAAATAATTAGAGCTAAGCAAATTAGAAAAAGAATATAAAGATTTTGATGTACCAGAAGAAGATGCAATCAAAGAGTATTTTAATATAAGGTCACTTTTAGATTCATATATTCATGATATAAGAAATATTGTAAATCATCCACTTAACATTTTAAAATTCATGAGGCCTGGTCGCTTGGTTTGGGTGAAACATGCAAATATGGAGTTTGGATGGGGTATGGTAGTTGCTTGGGGAAAAAAAAAGGTAATGAAATAAAAAAATAAATTTAAAGCTCAAAATAAGATTATCAATACTTTCATTAATATTAATAAAAGCAGGATCCAAGTTTTGAAGCAAAAAATACTTTAAATCCGACGGAGAATAATTCTGAATTAAATCAACCAGCAGCCGAGAATCCCGGAGAAAACTCAGAAGAAATTATAGAAGAAAATCTAGAGAAATTGGAATTTTCTTTACCTCCAGACCATTATTTTGTTGATGTGTTATTAAATTGCGATCCTGAATCAGTTGTTGCTAAATCAGCAGACGGTAAACTTATTGGTGTAAAACCTTATAAGGGAGATGGTTTAGGAGAAATGATGGTATTATATAATATCGCTTATTTTACATATATTTATTTGATTATTTGATTATAATTAATAAAATTTCTTACATACAAAATTAGATTGTCCCTGTTGAACTTTCTACCCTTCATTATATAAGTCAAATCCGTGTATTTTCACCCAAGAATCTATCACATAGAGATTATAGAGACGCAGTATACGATAGTATAATAGATATCCAAGAAAGATTTCCTGAAGGAATTCCACTTTTAGATCCAATAGAACATATGGGTATTGACGATGAAAGCTTTCAAAAATTAATAAGGGTAATTACACACCACTGTTATTATTATTGTTATTATTATTATTACCACCATATGGATATGCTTTATTTTTTTTGAAAATTATACAATAATAATGATTTAATTATTAATTATTGTTTTAGAAAATTGAGGTATTGGAATCCAGGCTTGTAACTAGTCAGCTTCACAATACAGAAAGACTTCCAAAATTATACGAACTATATTGTAAAAAAAATGATCTTAAACATAAGTTAAAATTGTTAAAAAAGACGATTAATATTTCTCGATCTATTTTACAACTTGATGATCTTAGGTGTCGTAAAAGAGTTCTTCGTCGGTTAGGATATTTAACAGGAGATGATGTGGTTACTATTAAAGGTCGTGTTGCTTGCGAAATAAATGCAGGAGATGAGCTTGTATTAACTGAAATGTTATTGAATGGTGTATTTAATGATTTATCTTCAGAAATGACAGCAGCTCTTTTAAGTTGTTTTGTATTAGAGCAGCCTGGCGAAAAGAAAACAGGGCTTGTTAAAGAAGAATTTTATACAATTTATCGTAGATTACAAGAGACCGCTCGAAATATTGCAGCAGTGACCGTTGAATGTAATATTGCATTAGATGAGGATCAATATTTATGCACATTTCCTCCAAATATGATGGAAGTTGTTTATAATTGGTGTCAAGTGAGTGTAATTTATTTAATTAATGGAGAATTTTTGAATGATTTGGTTTTTCCAATTACTTTCATTTTATTAGGGAAAGCCTTTCTCGCAAATTATGAAAATGACTGATTCAGTTTTTGAAGGGGAAATTGTCCGCATGTTTCGTTACCTTGATGAAATGTTAAAAGGAATGATAGCTGCATCTAAAATTATAGGAAATAACGAATTGGTAGAGAAGTTTAATGAAGCCATTGGAAAATCAAGACGTGGCATAATTTTTGCCGCATCCTTATATCTTTAATAAAGTTTTTTATTGATTATTTGATGTTTTGGATGAATGATTAGTTCTGTGCACCATAATAATATATTTGTGTCATGTGATCTGTTACTGTATTTTATTTATCTGCTTTTTTTGATCTGTTGTTAACTTGTTCAAAAAAAATTAAATAAATGGGTCTCGAGTTTTTCAAAATAAATGATTTAGAAAATACTTCTTTATTCAACTACAGTTACGATGTAGTAATGACATCGTTGGAAGGCTTCATGAACTGGATTCTTAATCCATACTTTCTAGACAACAGTGGAGCATCTCGTGATCATCGATATCAACCTACTTTGTGGAATTTCTTGTATTCATACAATTTATTTTTAGCACTTTTTACTGTAAGTCATAGTGATATTTTTTTAACATGTATAAAATGATTTTTTATATTATAATCATTTATGTATATAACACTTTTTTTAGAATGTCGTTATTAACCGGATCTATGCGATTGTTACAATACACAATCCAAGACCTTTACCATTTAAAGCTCGTCTATTAGTCAGAATACCATCTATATACTACTTGACTAAAGCTTTAATGGTTTTAACGGCACGACTTGCAATAGAAATTCCTAGTTTACAGTCTTTTTTGTTTCAATCGATTTTAGATCTCGCTAATGATTACAACAATCAACAAGCACTTTGGCTAACTTTTAAATCCTTCTCAGGTGTATACGTTTTGAAAGCTTTTCATTGTTGCCTTGAAAATAGAGTGTAAGTAATTTCATTTACTAGAATCGTTATAGAAATACATAATTTGTTGATGAATTCCAAGAGACTTTAATTAATTAACGCGAATAAGGGTTTTTTAAAAAAACTCATTAGTTTACCAGGAAGAGAACAAAGCACTACATTATATGAATATTCGTTATTGTTTCATTTCTGTGACATTTCATCAGGAAAATCCAATGCAGATTTACTATTGATAGCATTTTTTGAAAATTTGGACGTACTTTTATTAGAAACTTTATATCTTCATCCATCAGGCCTTCAATATCGTCTTATCACTACTTCAATCGTTGGAATTAGTGGGCTTGGTAAGTTATTTTGATTGGGGTGAAAAAATATCGATTTTAAATTAATTGGTTAAAAGGGATATATTTAAAAAATCAAAACCCAATCCTAACATTTTTAAATCAACATTTATATATATTAATATATAGTTCATTACATATATGCAATGTGCTATAGATCAGACACATATCCTATTTTTCAAAGTTTTGTACGATTTCCTGAACTTGCATTATTTGTTCTCATATTTATTTGCTTTTCAATTCATATTATTGCATATATACTTACTGGTGGAAATATTCGAAGGAGATTTTTCTTGGATCTTTCATCTTTGCCATCATTAAGTGGGGATTATACATTGGAAATATATAGAATTGGCACTATTATTATCGAAACCCAACATATTCAAGGATTCCGTAATGAATTGCCACCGATATATTTACCTTCTTCCACATATCTCGAAAGATCGAGAAGGAATTCAAGACGACAAGCTTCCATTGAACAATCAAACACGATAAGACCAAGACCCGGATTTGACAATTTACAAAATAACAATACTTCAGGCTCGACAGATCTTCATATCCAACCTTTTGCTACGTGGACAAGATTTTTTATGAAAGTTATACAATTATTTTACGTTACAACATTAAGAATCGGTGCTTGGATAAAACCATCTTTCAGTAGTGATAGTCAATTACAACCTCTGGAGGTTGAAACAGTCGAAGATTTAAATTGGGATGACGAACTATATGAAAAATTTCTTCATGGAGAATTTGATGATGATGATGAGGTTGATGAGGAGATTGAAAATTACACTTTAAACAATTCAGAAGAAGAATATGATGATGATGATGACGACGACGATGACAGCGAAATATCTTTTCATGAATTGTTTTTATTAGGAAATGACTTAAGAGAACATTATTCTTCAACATCCACATCAATTACACGATATGCTTTGGCACACTTTTCATGTCCCAATGTTTTAACTCGTAGAAAATGTCAAGAAAATTCCAATAACAATTCTTTATCTGCACAATCTTCTCATATGAATGAACTTTCCGCTATTTCAGCATTAATGAATGAGAGGCGTAAACCAAATAAAATTTTTAATCTAAGATCTTCAGATTCTCATTGTGTTGTTTGTCTGATCGAACCAAGGCTTTGTGTTCTTAAACCTTGCGGCTGTCTTGCAATTTGTGAGTTGGTAAGTGTTGTTTTGGAGAAGAGAAAAAACCCGATACCTTGGTCACCTTTATAAAAATTTTATTTATTTATGATTGCACATCATTAATTATTATTGTCGTTATTTCTCTCATTAGTGTCGTAAATTGATGGCACAGAGAAATTTCGAGTAAGTAGCATTAAATTTTAAATTTTGACATATTTATTGTGTCCGTGTACTAAGAGGATTATTTTTTTCTATAAATAAAGAGTATGTCCATGCTGTCGTCAAAAAGTGGAAGGCTATTCTCGTATATACATTCCATAAAAAATAATCATAATAGATATAGATATTTCAAAAGCAATGGCATTAAAAAATTGATATTGAAAAAAAAAAAAGGAATTTTGTAAATAATTTATTGGCTAGAAATTTTAATATTGAAGGTCATTCGTTGTTGTTTTATAGATATAAAATAATTTAGTGTTAGTAAAAATGACATTTTTTAATATTTCTTGTTATTATTAGATAGAATATATATTAAAAAATATTTTAGATGGTAAAAAATTGTGGATTCTGTCGACGAAAATATACGCGTAACATCGTAAACAAACACGTGCATCCAATACCAACACGACCAAAGAATAACAAGCCTGTTCGGAAAATTAATTGTTCTTATTTTTTTAAATGAATAAGAAATTATTGGTTTTATTGGTTTAATTATAATATATTTTAATATAAAAAATAGAAAAACTTCCACGCTTATGTCTTACAGTATGTTATGTAAACAGGTGACAATAATATTTATTTATAAATATTTTTATTTATTTCACGAAGAATTAATATAGATACTAATACACATTTTTCCACATTTCTTTATTGTGTAATTTAAATTTTTATGATATTTCTGTTAATTTTTATTTTTAGATTTGATTTTCATATTTATTAATTGTTGCCTATTAAATATTAATAAATTAATATCTTTAAAAGGAATCTTATGAAATTGTTTCTGCACCAATTGCTGCTGCAAGGGAACGGAATTCATAATAATTAATAATGTTCAATTCCTGCATGTTATATGCACAATATAATTGTTATCTTTCTCTTTCCCCCCAAATTAATATAATGAATTAATCTTACTGCTGGTTTGTCGTTGCATGCACGACTTCGGATTAAATATAAATATAAAATTTATTTGACTTTGAAAAAAAAACTTTTCAAAATTTATTATTTTCTTGCAAAAAAATATTTTTTTTTTATTAATAAAAAATTAACAAGAAAACTCGCCTTTTTTCGAAAACATTTAATTGAGATAAACATGTCGAATAGCATTGACGATATCAACGACGAGACTGAAATGATTTTTGATGAAACAGGACAGATAAAATTTGCAACACTGAATGCGCTGGTTACCTATCTGACGACTGAGTCAAATGATAAAAAAAATAAAGATATAAATACAAATTTTGATAAAATTTTCATGCATACGTTTAAATTGTACTGCGAACCTTTAGTTTTTTTGGAACTCTTGATCCAAAGAGTCCAATCAAACAATCCTGATAGCAACGAGTTGATGGTCAAATTAAAAATTCATGATATAATAAAGATCTGGCTGTTAAATCATTGCGATAAAGAAGACGAGCAAGACGAGATTTGTTTAAAAAGATTGACTACTTTTATTAATGATGATGTGTCAGAGAGCGATAAAGATATTTATGAAGATTTATTAACCATTATTGATAAAATCGTAAGTGAAATAGTTTTTCATGATAATGCTTATTATTTGTCATTATCTATTATTTTTAACTTGAAAAAAAAATTTTTTTATCCAGGGAACCAAAAATTTATACGAAATTAATTTTGATGAAAGAACAATTTCTACATTTTCAACAACTTCATCTCCATTACCTATAATTCCAAAAAACTTGAAAAAATTAACTATATTAGATATTGATCCTTTAGAAATGGCCAGACAATTAACAATTCTCGAAAGCAAATTATTCAAAAAAATCATGCTTGGGGAATTTTTAACAAAAAATCGTGAAAATGCAAAAAATATAAAAGAACTTATAAAAAAAACCAATCATGTAATTAAGAACTTCAATTTTATTATTATTTAATTTTATTATTTGCTTCCAAAAATTTTTAATTTTTAATTTTAATTGACTAGACCTCAAAATGGATAATTGAATCAACGCTGAACCAAACAAAAAACAGGACACGAAGTTTAGTAATCAAGCATTTTATAAATGTTGCCAACGAATGTCGAAATTTAAACAATTTCAGTTCAATGGTTGGAATAATTTCAGGATTAACTTCTTTTGAGGTGTTTAGACTAAAAAACAGTGGATGGAACGCATTGAATGGTGAGCGTGAATTAATGAGAACTTTTGATAGTATGAAGAAATTAATTAGTCCTTCGAAAAACTATCAAGAATATCGCTCACACTTGAATAATATTAGACCACCTTTGGTACCATTTTTAGGTAATAAATAATCTCTTTTATTTTTTTATTTTTTTAAATAAATTATTTTTATTTATTTTTTTTTTTTATTTATGAAATTAATTAGGCGTGCATCTAACGGATATTAAACGTTTCGAAGTGATGGAAGACGATAATATTGATTTCTTCAATCGCAAAGAAAACTTCCCCAATTTAAAACATAAATATATATATTACTCAAAGTCCATAAACATATTTGAGATTCTTGATTCGATCAAACGATTTCAATCACTTGATTATAACTTGAAACAAGTTGACGAAATACAGGAATTCATCCAATCTTGTTTAAAGAATGTGGAAACTGACAGCTCCGTATTCGAAAGAAAAAGTTATACTATTGAACCAAAAATTTAATTTGTTTAAATAGTAATTATATTAATCTTAGTAACTTTTATTATTATTTTTTAAATCAACTTTGTCAAATATTATTTTTATTTATTTATTTATAATTTAGATTTTTTTTTTAAATAATCAAAACATTAATATCAAAACAATGTTAATGTCAGAATAATGATTCTAAAATTCAATGAAATAATGAATGGATTGATGAGTTGGTGATTTATGAGATGGAAATTAGCGAAATCTAGAAATCTCTTTTTCTTCTTTAAATCTGGCATGTACCAAATCTACTATTTCGGAAGGGTAGTGCTCTTCAGGTTTTACTTGAAGTTTTTCATGCTCTTTTACTTCTGTTTTTGTCATAACCACACAATTTTGTGTAGTTAATGGCTCGCCTTTATTCCATCTTATAAGGGCTGGCTTTTCGCAAGATCCAGATATTGCACTTTTGCTTCTCCATATCTCATCATAAATATATCCAATCTCATGCACATCCAAAGGAATATTACTATAAAATATGATTAAATAAGCTTTAAATAAATAATTGTATTATCAATAAATATGTATAAGATAATAAATATATTTACTCTACACCATAAATCCTAGTTTCACGATTTAACAGATCACGATGCAATCTTGAATATAGTGATTCACGATTTTTATTTAATAATGGTTCAATATGATATCCCGCTATTTTTGTTATGATATATGTGGCAATCGACATTCCAAACATTGCAGGAATAGTGCCTAATACGGGAAGGATTCTACATCTGAAATCAGGCAAAGTTGCAAAATCTTGAGGATTGTCTTTTCTGCTTTCGTCTAAATAATTAAAACAATTTTAGATTTAGTCATTATATAAATATGAGTATTTATATTTATGAATATGATGGATTTGCAAAAATTAAAAAATACCTAATGGTAATAGCTTAATATTTGGTTTTTCTGTAGAATAGACGACTGTTATCCCTGATTTTACACCCATCTTTTTAAGACGACGTCTGACCGTCCTGGCAAGTGGATCCTCTAATAAAATAAATTCAAAATCGTTTAAATCATTGATATAAAAGAAATGAGAACGAGAATGAGAAAAAGAAAGAAAGATGAATAAGAATACCAATTGTTAAACTGATATCACTCATTTGTATACGTGATGGATCAGCTTTAGCGCCAGCTCCCATGGAACTTATAATCTATTTTATATACATGTATTATTATTATGATGATTGTTTTATATATGTGTGTGTAAAAAGAATTAAATATAATCTAGCTCAATATTCTTTCTTACTGGAAGTTCATTGTCATGGCAATATTTAAGTAAGGCAAGTTTTGTATCGATATTATCAATAGCATCAACAATGAAATCAGCATTCCCTGAACAACAACAGTAATAATTGATGAGTGATACATAAATAATTTTATAACAACTACATTAATAATAACAAAATTTTTTCTTCATACCAGATAAAAGTTTTGGTGCACTTTTACTGTTAAAAATTTCAGTAACAGCCTCAACTTTTGCCCAAGGAGCTATTTGTTTTAAATGTTTTTTTAATGCGATGACTTTTGAAAAACCAACATCTGCATGAGTTGCTACAGCATGTCGGTTTAAACTGCTTACTGTGACTTGATCAAAATCTATAATCCTAATGTGTTCAACACCTGAACGTATTAACATTAAAATTGCCCATGAACCAACACCACCAGCTCCAATTATGATTACAAAAGATTTTCTCAACTTTTCAACACCTTCTTCCCCAAGGAATGATATATTTCTAGTTAACTGTTCTCTAATAATTTTCTCTTCGTATTTCTCTGTCTCGCTATCATCTTTTAGCAACTCGTTAATATCACGGATTCTGTGATTGATTAGAGCAGTCGATGGGGGTAATGATTTAAACTCACGTTTGAGTGCTTTGGTCTTTTGATCCCTTTGATATGATTGATATGAAAAAATAGATAATCCTGTTAAGATTGAAGCACTTAAAGCTGTCAATGCAAATTGTATTTTGGCATTTGTTATTAATAGATTAGTAAGATAATCCTTTAAAGAAGTCATTCTTTGTGAAATTTGAATAGATGAGTATGGTTAAATAGTGAAATAGTTGTAAAGAATATATTATATAAGGATTTGGTATAGTTAATTATAGGAAAATTGATGAAATAATTAAATCACGTGTAACACTGATAATTTTTAAGGGTTTGGGCCCTTATATCAACGTACTTTTAAATATTAGAAATCTTAGTCATAAACAAAATTGATGACTAAAGTTATCCATCATTATTTTGTATATTAGAATAAAAATTCACAATTACTATTTATAAATTATTGTAATTAATAATAAATAGAATTGAATTCGTTCTTTAAAAGAAATTCGCAGATCAAATACCTAATACATAATATAGTAATAATTTATTTAACCAAATATTCATATTTAATATGAATAAATTATTAAAACAGAAATATTATTTGAAATTCTTTTCAAAAATAATGCTTTAGAAATAACAAGATGGGATAATTTGTTCCTTTGTGGTGTTATGTGATTTCCCACATTAGAGAATAAATGTTCAGGAGGTGCAGAAGTTTCATTGATACATAAATATTTTTTGCTAGAATTGACATGATAGGAAATTCATCCTTTCTATCATTCCACCAAGTCAATAGATCTACTTGCCTGAAAGCAGTTGGCAAAGAAAAATATTTTTCATATTCACCTTATGATTCTTCATGTTGTTGCAAATCATTAATAAATTATCAAAAACTGATTTTTTTTCATTGGAGTTGTTGTTTCTTAAAAGAAGTATTACACTTCTTGAATAAGAAGGATAAGAAGACTGCTGGAAGGACTACTATTATGTTGTTGTTGTTCATTGATTAATTCATATTGAATTTTTATATTTCTAAACATATTCTTTCATCAAATGTTTGAACCATGGATCTAATGTTGATGTGAGCATTGCTAAGGCAGAAGGATCAGTCCAATAATGGTTTATTGATTTATATAATGTTGAAATTAATTTTTTATATAATCTGTCAATGTTCACAAGATTTGAAATATTAATTTCTTATCCTTGTTTACTTTCTTCTAATGATGATAATGGTAATTGTTTTTGATCTTCTGATTCTTCTTCATTTAAAAAATCATCAGTATTAATTGGTGGAATTATATTATCATTATCATCATCATTGTCATTATTATTATTGTCATCATCATCATCACCACCACAATCATCTAATATATTTGATAAAAAGAATATTAATTGATAATAGTCGCACTTAAGGCTCCGAACTGAACCGAGTTTAGAGTGATTCGATTCGATTCGAATCAAACCAGATTCCTAATTTTTTTAAAAAAATGTCATATTAAATTTATACTACACAGTGAATCTCAATTTAGTGTAAGACTCCGAACGAATCAATGAAGTTCGAGCCGATTCGAATATATGATTTGATTCGAACTGATTCTAATTCATTTCATTAGTTATGGTATTAGTGATGGTGGCCGAAACTACCTTACCTAGTAGGACGAAATTGGCGGAATTAATTGGTCTAAACTTTGACGAAATTAATTTTAATGGCTGATTGGGAAATTATTTTTAAATTGCTTAATAGATTAATTTAAATATATATTGGACGAAACTATCTTTTCTTCCAAAATAGTTTCGACACTATTACTAAAAAATATCCTTTATCAATTAAAAAATTTTAAATTAAAAATATACACAACCTTGGTTTAGCAGATAGTTCGGGTAATTAGAAGTTTTTTCCAAAAATCCGTTATTGTTATATTAATACAGTAAAACTTGTCACAGCTAAATTCTTTTCATAACGGATTTTTGAAAATTTTGCTTCACATATTTAATATAAAAGCATATAAAAATCGTGTGTCCCATTCATCCGCTATAACAAGGCTTGACTGTGTCAAGAAATCCGTTATATCGAAAATATTATTATTTCATTAGTACCCGTTAAATCGAGGTACGTTAAATTGAGATTCACTGTGTAATATAAAAATGTGACATTAAAAAAAAAAAAAATCTAAGAATTCGATTCGATTCCATCTGATAAAATCACATTTTCATTTGGTGAAAAAAGATCTTCTCCCTCTAATAATTAAGGAATGACATATTTTTCTTAAAACTAGTAGGAAAAAAGAAAAGATCAAGTTGGATTGAAATAAAATAAAAATCTGAAAGAGAATTGTAATAAAAATATGAATAGAAAAAATAAAGTAATGATAACAATGATATAAACAACGATCTATGTCTAAATTCATTTTTTTGCGTGAGAAAAATGATGATGATGATGATGATGATTTGTGAGACCTAAATTAATGTTCATATAATAAAAAAATATAGTTCATAGTATTTAAATATCATAGTTATTCATAAAAATTATTTTAGAAATCATACTAATTACAAAATTGTATGAACCTTTCATTCCATTCTAAAGTTGCCTTCCAAAATTAGAAAATTTCAAAAAGACACTTTTTGAAATTACAAATCACATCATATGTCTTTTATACAAGTTTTTTTGTTTACTATTTTTAACCCCTAACCACTCTTAAAAGGGTTTAAAAGAGATCTTGAGTTTTGGAAGGCAACCTTGGAATGAAATGAAGGCAAGGCTTATTCAATTTTGTAATATGTAAAATTTCTTTTTTCTTGGCATCAAAACGTTAGTTTAAATCCAATCTGAAAAAAGTGAAGGGGGAGGGGGGGCTGATGCTAAACAAAACTTCAAGATTTTTTAATAACTGTTACTGACTACTGCAAAAAAAGGTTTTATGAGAATGGATACCAGAAAACTTTGAGCCAAATGAGGTACTTTTGATTTTAGTTTATGTGCCAGGTCTGGTTATAAAAAATTTGAAATCAAGTTTTTGATTACTAGCAACAATATGAAGAAAGTGAAAAATATTTTTCTTTGACTATCATGTTTGTTCTAGTAAAAAATATTTATGTATTAATGAAACTTCTTGAATGCTTATTCTCTGATGTAGGAAATCACACAGCACTGCAAAGGAATAAATGTTATTTCTGAGGCAAAAAATTCAAATAATATTTCTGTTTTTAATTATTAAAAATATATCACTATTTTTTTATCAATCAATATTATGTATATTTTTTTAATGTAATTTTTATTATGTATATATTTTAATGTATTTTTATTATGATCATTTTTCCATCTTTTACGTGATCTACGAATTTGAATCTCATGAATTAGAATACGGATATTTGTGATGAATGCAAACACTAGATTACAAACAATTAGATATAAAAACTCGACGAAAATTCCCTCATGAATTTCAAAAAATAAAATTCGATAAATTCGCATATACATATACATATTAATATATATATTCACACACCACATACAAAAATTTTTTTAAAGAAAATCTTTAAAGATGTCTCCAACAAATGAAATTAGCCAACATTTTGAAACTCTCCAACTTCACGCAGGTCAAGTTCCTGATCCTACCACTAATGCTAGTGCAGTTCCAATCTATGCGAGTGCTTCCTTTGTATTCAAAAGTGTAGAAGAACTTTGCCAACTTTATAATCATCAAAAACAAGGAAGTACTTATTCTAGGTAAATCTAATTAATTAATCTTTAAAAAATTTATTACTAATAGAAAAAAATTATTTTTTGATGAAAAATAAAAAAAATAGAACTAGTAATCCTACAGTTGGTAAATCTATTAATAATTACTTATATAATATTATAATAAATATAAATATATCAGTTTTTAACATGCACACATAAATATATATATATATATTTAGATGTATTTGAAAAAAGAATGGCAGTTCTTGAAGGAGGTATAGCGGCACTTGCAACTTCTTCTGGTATAGCAGCACAATTTATGGCAATTGCAACAATTTGCGTTGCTGGTGATAATATAATATCATCATCATATCTTTACGGTGGTACTTATAGTCAATTTAAGGTATTTTGATTTTTGATTTTTTAAAAAATTTAATTTATATAATCATCATCGTCGTCGTTCATTCGTAGGTTACGCTTCCGCGTTTAGGAATTAACGTGAAATTTGTTGATGGTGATGACCTGGAAGAATTTGCAAATTCAATTGACGAGAAGACAAAAGCTATCTATGTTGAAACTATGAGTAATCCAAGGTTTAATATTCCAGACTTGGAAGCAATTTCCAAAATTGCTCATGATGCTGGAATACCCCTTATAGTTGATAATACTTTGGGAGCAGGTAATTGCAAGGGTTAACGAAAGAACAAAGAACTTGTGTTCAATAATAAACAGACCTAATTTTTTGCAATTATAAATATTATTAGGCGGATATCTTATTCAACCAATTAAATTTGGCGTAGATATTGTTGTTCATTCAAGGTACTTTGTCCATTATACATTTAGATTATTTATTTTTAAAAACAAAAAATAATATAATCATCTTTGATTTAGTACAAAATGGATTGGTGGACATGGTACAACAGTGGGTGGAGTGATAATTGATAGCGGAAAATTTCCATGGAATAATGGGAAATTTCCCGATTTCACAAAACAATCTCCTAATGGTTTTAGTTGGGGGAAATTTGGTCCGTTGGCATTCATTACTAAAGCTAGGATGGAAGTTTTAGCTGATATTGGTGCTTGTCAAAATCCATTTGGTAGTTTTTTGACATTGCAAGGCATTGAAACACTATCATTACGTGTGGATAGACAAGCTGAAAATTCAATGAAATTGGCTAGATGGTTAGAAAGTCATGAATTAGTTTCATGGGTATCATACCCTGGTCTTGAGTCTCATGCGTATCACAAAAACGCAAAAAAATATATGAGAAATGGATTTGGTTGCGTGTTAGCATTTGGCATAAAAGGTGGATATGATCCATCTGTAGTATTTATTGATTCAGTCAAACTTGTTAGGTAAGATAGATAATAACTTATCTTCTTTATCTCTTTATTTATATCTTTGAGAAATTTAAATTCTAAATACATTTATTTATATTAGCCATTTAGCAAATATAGGTGATGCTAAAACTCTTATAATTAACTCCGCGATCTCTACACACAATCGACTCACTGAAGAAGAAAGATTAAAAACCGGTACACCGATTGATCTAATTCGTGTTTCAGTTGGCTATGAACATATTGATGATATCAAAGCTGACTTTGAGCAAGCTTTTGAAAAAGTGAAAGAAGCAATGTTTTCAGATTAAATATTTTTACAAATAATTTTTTTTAGAAAAATTATATATATATTAGTATTAGCGTATTTTTTTTTAATTTTTTTACTCATTTAATGGAAGGAAATTAAATAGTTGATCATTTTCATTGAAAAAAAAAAAATAAATTAATTTAAATTAATATTAAATTTCTTTCTCGTTAGTTTTTTTAAAATAAACCGCAAAATAAAAATGACAACTTTTAAAATAACGTATGAAAATATTACAAGATGTTTTATAATGCCAAAAGAAACTTTAGCATCATGGTACGAATTAGAAACGAAAACACGCGATGTATTTGGAATTCCACAGCCTTTACAATTCGGTTTAACTTACGAAGATCGTGAAGGTGATATTATTACATTCTCATCCGAAGCTGAATATAAAAATGCATTATTATCTTTAGAATCTAAGGTTAACAAAAATATTGAGAATGATAAAAACGATGATATAATTACTATGAAATTTGGATTAGTCATTTTACCTATATTTACTGATAAAATGTCAAATAATGATATAACAATTAGTGGTGAAGATTTCGAAGAATTAAAAGATAATTCTAAATTAGGATGTCATCAACAATAAAATCTCACTTTAATAGTATTATTTTTTATTTATTTAAGTTAATAATAATATATACTATTTTATATTAAATTTAATTTCTTATATAATAAATATTACAATAATTTTGAAAATTCATTATTATAAAAAAAAAAGCAATTGTTTTGCCAAAACGTCAATGCAAAATGTCTTTTTTTAATAATTTGTCGGAAAATTTTGGTTCTTTGTTAGAAGAAGGCTATGATTATAATGTGTTGATAACTGTTGGGAAAAAACCAAATATTAAAGAATTCAAAGCTCATTCAAATATTTTAAGAATTCGTTCACCATATTTCAACAGTGCTCTATCAAAAAATTGGGCTCATAAAAAAAATGATAAAATTATTTTTAATAAACCAAATATTGACCCTGTGGTTTTCTCTTTAATACTCAAGTAATTTTGGTTTTTATTCTATATTTATATATTTTTTATATATTTATACATATATTTTATATATTTAAATATTTAGATATATTTACACAGGCAAGATTGATTTGAACAGTGTAGATGGATCAGATATTCTTGGAATTTTGATGGCATCCGATGAATTATTATTAGATGAACTGTATGAGTTTGTTGAGAATCATCTAATTAAAAACCCATCAAATTGGATTGAAAAAAATTATGTTGAAGTTTTACACATCATTTATTCATTACCCAAATGTGTGAAACTGAAAGAATATTATTTAAATTCAGTATGTGAATCTCCTAAACCATTTTTTGTTTTAAAAAGTTTTCCAACTATAGAAAAAGATATTTTATTTGATATATTAATGCAAGATGATTTGAACATGGAGGAAATTGATATCTGGAATAGTTTAATTGAATGGGGCGTTCATCAAACCAATAAATTGGATTTAAACCTTGATGTTACAACTTGGGGTGCAGAAGGTTTTGAAGCTTTGAAAAAGAATTTATCAAAATTTGTTGAATTGATTAGATTTTATCAAATTTCTTCAGCTGATTTTTTTCATAAAGTTAGACCTTATAAATCAATTTTACCATTAGATTTATATGAAGATATTGTATCATATCACATGACATCCAGCATCCCAAGATATCCTAATTTGCCATCCAGATGTAACCTTCAAATTGATTCTTCTTTGTTAACATCAAGACAGTTAAGGATAATTATCAATTGGATCAGAAATATCAGAAATGAACTAAATATCAATTCTACACCATTTGGAAATAAATACACATTTACTCTTTTATATAAGGCATCACATGATGGTTTCCAAAATAATATATTTAATGATCAATGTGCAAGTCAAGGCTCTTGTCTTGTAGTCACAAAATGTGATGAAACAAACAAGATTATTGGTGGATATACTTCAGTTGGATTCAATTATAGTTATGGTTATTATAATGATTCTCAAAGTTTTTTATTTTCTTTTAATTTTAATGAAATCAAAAATCCAACCATTTGTCATGTACAAAGTCACAGTCATGCTCTTTATAATGATTATAATGGTTATGGTTATGGTTATGATTATGATTATGATGATTATAGTGGTGGTAGTTATAATAATAGTGTTTTTAATTTTGGATCTGGTGATTTAAGTATGGATAATAGTTATATTAGTTGTAATAATAATAATTACTACAAACATGTCAATTTACTCAATAATAATATAAATAATTTTAATGCAAGTGAAATCGAGGCATTCAAAGTGCAAATTAATACTGATATTATAGATAATATTGTTTAAATTTATTTTTTTGAATTCAGTTTAATAAAGAGCAAATCTTACTAAAATATTTTAAACTTAATAAACTAAATATTAATCTTGTGGTTTGCTAAGTAATATTTTTATTTTAATTATAATTACTTTAGTCATATTTGGATTTAATTGTTGAGAAATCAAAGAAAAAGGCACTAATGCATCTATTAATTGATTGTAAAGAAACACTGTTTAAATGTCTCTTATATCATTTTTTGTTTTAAAACGCAGAAAAGATTATTTTATTTGGATTTCTTATTGACATTTAAATAATTTTGGCCTAATATGACAAAACTTTTCCAATTCTGCTCTTTACCCTTTCAATGGTGTGACTCTTTCCTTAGCACATAAGTTTTGCACGGTATATTATGTCATTTTTTGTGTGATCGGAAAATCTTAAAAGATCATCATAAAATGAAAAAATTCATTCTTAAAAAATAAAACAATGTCTTTTTTTAATAATTTATCAGAAAACTTTGGCTCTTTACTAGATGATGTATGTGACTTTAATGTGTTGATATCTGTTGGGAAAAAACCAAATGTTAAGGAATTCAAAGCTCATTCAAATATTTTAAGAGTTCGTTC
>CAJVPN010000770.1:0-21540 GCA_910592215.1 Entrophospora candida
CAAATTATTTAATTAGATGATGTTTATTTTGTGTTGTAAAATATTTATTTACCTTTATAGAATTTAGCTATTATTTTATTACAAAGCAAAATATTAAACCATGATGTAAAAAATACTACATATTTTTAAAATAATTATTTTCTGTGTAAAAAAAAAATACCTTCATTCATTTTTTTTTACTAGGTGCAAGAATTTCCCCAAGACCGGTGTGTTTATTCCTATTTAAGAAATTGTATTGTATTTGGATGTGATTGACAAATAATAATTATTACAGTCAGGATTATTACTAATATGGAATTTCCAAATACTGTAAGGATATACAATCTAGAAATCTTTAGAAAAAAAAACAAAAATGATTGGCAAATTTTATGCAGATCTTTGAAGAAGAAAACATGGTGAAGGCTTTATTAAATGGTCATATAAGCTCCAAAATTTGTGTATTATGTTTATTTTTAGCTGCTTTATGAGTCTATCAAAAAATAATCAATAGCTTCAAATCATAATCATAAAATTACCATAAAAATTCAATAGCTTTTTTTATAATGGTTAAATATACTGATGAAATGTTTGAGTTATCAACCTGTCACATCAAGAATCTTGTTATTAAAATTAATAAAATTAATAAAATTAATAACTAGTATCATGAAATATATTATAATTATAAATTAATTTGTAAACTTTTTGGTATAAATAAAGTCTATGCCAAATTATATATATATATTACTTCTTTACCTGCTTATCATTAATTCATTATTATAATTGTTTTCATCATCACTTGTAAATAATTCTAATATGATTGGAACTATAAAAATATGAATAAATTATTGAGAATTTGTTACATCATTTTGTAAAAGCATATTTTGAATAAATATTTAACAAATAGTTTTAAACAATCTTTACTTTATTCCCTATTTCATTTAACATATTTATCTCAAATGATTCTTTGAATATTTCTCAGTGCAGCAGGTGCAATTGATCTTGATGTTTTACCACTAAAGTTCAAAGAGAAAAAAAAACTTAAAATTTAAAACTCCCAGTGCTTAAATTTCTTTAAATTTATGTAAAGGCTTTCTTTGAACAAATTAATAGGTTTTTGTAGATTTTTAGTAGATTATGAAAAAGCAAGTTCAATACTGTTTATTTTGATTATTATTATTATAATTTTTAAAAAAAAAAAGATTTTTAAAAGGCAGCAAAGTATCACGTTAACTCGTTCGCCACACATATGAATTGATCGACAAAGGAGTATATTCAATTTCCAAATTTGGTAATAATCCTTCCTGACTGTATTATTATTTATTTGCATATTAATATATGCATAAATTTTTTTATTTATAGTGCAAGGCACCTAATCCTGCAACTTACTGCACCTTGACGACAGATTTGAGAAAAAATTTCCCAATCAAAAATGTCTGAATATGGTATGGTTCTACATTCTATTTTACCTTGATACAATCCTTGATTTTGAGAGCTTTCTAAACACTGCAAGGTGGGGAACATTGACGAGTTCTCTATATCCTCAGTCTGTTCTTTGTCTGATGGGTAGTTTGATAAGCATCAAAAATTCTGGTCTGTCAGAGTCTACAAATCAGTCTGTCTGATGCATTTGAATCAAGATGTTAATGCTTGCATGTAACATAAAGAACATTTTTTGCACACAAATACTTATAGGAAAAGCCCTGAGCCGGTTTATAAGGAGAGTTACTGACCTCTTTGCTGCAGCATAGTGGAAGTTTGTTGTTACACGAAACGTTATACAGAACTCATTGCTTCTGAAACTTCTCCAGTATATAGTTATTACCTCTCTAAATTGGTGAACAAGTTCAGATCCAATTCAAATCCAGTTTATCACTTACTTTTTATTGCCAGAATGTTTGCCATGTATTGTAAAGCTACGTTGCACAATATAAAAAATTAGTGTAACATTTCAAATTTCCACTATGCTCTTTGCTGCCATTTTAATTGTGGCAGGATATGTCTGGGCTGATGGCAGCAGAGCAATGATAGTGTAACGTTAGAAAGATGAGATGAAACTAACCAATTAGAGATCACTCATTATCGAATTTAAAAATTTTTAATAATGTCTAAATATATACCACCACAACTTCGCAATAAAGATATAACATCGGTTATATCAGAAACTGAAAAGGCCAAACAAGAAAAACAAATTAAATTACAAAAACAATTACAAGGTCTTTTAAACAGGTAATATTAATAATAATAATAATAATAATTAGTTTTAATTATATATAATAAATCTCTTACTTTTTTCTTAAACAAAAAAAACAAAAAAGATTAAGTGAATCTAATATTGAGAGTATTGTTATAAATATAGAAGAATTATATAAAAAGTATACTCGTCATGGTAATTATTATAAATAAAAATTTTTGATGATTTTTATACAATTATAATTATTATGATTAAAAATTTTTTTTAAATTATTTTAGATGTAAATTCAAATCTTACAAATCTTATTTTAAATACAATATCATCAAAATCTACTTTATTGGATCAATTTGTAATAGTTTATGCTACATTGATTGCTTCATTATATAAAATAATTGGGATAGATTTCTGTAAGTTTAAGAAGAAAGTATAAAGAAATATATCTAACATAATTTATTAACTATATTTGCATATTGTATTTGTATTTTTTTTTTTTTTAGGCGCGCATTTAGTTCAAAATTTAATTGAAGAATTCGAAAATTTTTATAAAAAATACAATAATAATGATTTAAATAATTTTCAAGACCTTGAAAATCAAGGTGGTAAAGAATGCTTAAACTTGATTGTATTAACTTCGGAACTCTATAACTTTCAAGTTATCTCTTGTGTGTTGGTATATGATTTGATCAAGATGTTTATATCAAATATAAATGAACTTAATGTAGAGTTATTATTAAAATTTATTAAGAGTATGTAATTAATTTTTATTTAAATATTTAGTGACAAGTTAATTAATAATTAATACAAACGAATATTTAGGTTCTGGATATCAACTTCGACAAGATGATCCTTTAGCGTTAAAAGAAATAATTCAACAAGTACAAGCTGAGGTTAACAAAAAAGATTTAAAAAAGTTAGGGTAGTTATGATGATGATATTATATTTTTTAATGCAATTTCTTAAAGCTTTAATTATTTATTAATAATTTAATATTACAAATACATTGGTATAGATCTAGAACGAAATTTATGATAGAAAAGATTACAGAATTAAAAAATAACAGATTAAAACAACAAACGGCAATTTCAAATGTGGAAAGTGTTTTAAGAATGAAAAAGTTTTTGGCTAATTTAAACAAAAAAATGCATGGTGATTAATAATACTTATTAATACAATAATAATATTTTTATATATATAATTACTATTTTTTATTAAAATGACTTATGATTTTAAAGTCCAAGCAACTGAACCATTAAGGGTTAGTCTAGAAGATATTCAATCAGTTGAAACAAAAGGTATAATGAAGAATTATAATATAAATAAAAATATATATCAAAAATTTAAGTTTCAGATTATAATTATTATACCATATTAATAACAATGTTTTTTTATTTGAATGTTACTTGAGTTTAGGAAAATGGTGGCTTGTTGGATCTTCTTGGACAGCAAATTTAGTAGATGATCCTTCCACCTCAACATCAACGATTAAGAAAAATGATACAAAAAGTGACGATTCTTTCAATAAGGAATTTTTCAAACTTGCTGAACAACATAAAATGAACACTGAAGTTAGAAAAGGCATTTTTGTGATATTGATGAGTAGTGAGGTTAAAAAAAAAATTTTTTTAAATAAGTAGAAATGTTATAAATGATATTATATGTTTTAAAATTATTAACATATTTATTAATTCATAAATCATAAAACATTATCGTCCTTTTATTTCTCTCGACGATTTAGGATTATATAGACGCATATGAAAGATTGATGAAATTTAATCAGAAAGAATCCCATAAAAGAGAAATACCAAGAATTCTACTTTATTGTTGCGGTAATGTAAGTTTAAAGAAATTTTCTTTTCTCATTAATAATATTAGCTTAATGTTGATCATTATCTTCTTTTTTTCTTCCTCTTTTTCCTTTTCATCATAATAATGACAATTATAATGATACATATATAGGAAAAAACATATAATCCATATTATTCACTTATAGCAAGGCGTCTATGTAAATCAGACCATAGTTTCAAGATTACTTTTCAATATTGTCTTTGGGATTTTCTTAGAGAATGTGGTGAAAACAATGTTGGTGGTTTGGGACTTATAAAAAGTTCACTATTAAATAAAGAAAGTGAATCTACGGAAAAAGTTCCATTAAGAAAATTGGTAAATTATAGTAAGCTTTATGCATTCTTAATATCAGGAGGGAATTTATCTATAATGATTTTAAAGGTATTAAAAATATTTTATACTGAATTATCTACTACCTTAAATAATTTATTGATAGTTTTTTTTTTATAAATTTTTTAATAGACTGTATCATTCACAAGTTTAAAACAAAGAACAATAATATTTTTCCAATTATTATTTTCTCAAATAGTCATATTTTCACAACAAAATAATGACCATAACAAAAAACATAATGTCAAAGTATTGGGAAACATTTTTATCAAATCCATATCAAATCCATCATTGGCAAAAGGTATAATGTTTTTTTTGTCTAATTTTGTGAAAAAAGGCGAAATTTTAGAGGATCAAAGTGAAAAAGAGTTGGTTGAATGGGGATGTGGAATTATTAAAGAAATTATTACGACAAATAAAGTTAAAATTGTCGAAGAAATTTAAAACATTAAATAAATTATTTATAATATTTATTTTTAATTGAATAATAATTATATAACAGTCGGTATATCAACGTGATTTTTTTTCTCTCGAAAAAAAGTATTAATACTAATCCATATTATAATATATGTTATGCATAAAAATGAATTGCTATTTATTATATTAATATATACAAATTAATGAATGTGTGTGGGTAATTATTATTTTTAATCTATATATTAATAAATAAAAAGATAAATAATAGTTAAAAAAATATTTTTCTAAAAATTCTAAAAAAATCTACAAAATGATAAATAATAAGAAATAAACAATAAATTATATGTTATCTAATCTTGATTATTTATATTATGATGATGAATGTGAATATTATTATGATAATGTAATGTGAGTGATATACCGCCACTTCCAAACTTTCTCTTAATCTATTCCTGGTCATTATAGAAGCTTGGTTTTTCGGTTAACCATGACTTACGACGATAATGAATAATACTATCACCGTCACCATCATTATTTTCTTCTTCTTCTTCTTCTTCTTCTTCTTCTTCCACCTCCTCCACTCCAAATTCAATTGTTGATGTTCTTGTTTTATAAAACGATTTTGGCATTTTCGGAGTGGTTGGCGTGTTTGGTAGTGTAGTTGAATCAGATAAATTAGTTTGTGTTGAATATCTATAGTTGATATTTCTTATTGGAGATGTAGGCATTGAAGGTAACCGTTGGTTTATCATTGTTGGAGTGGGACTTAACGGCACATCTTGATGTTCATTTATTAAATCATCATTATTTTTACTGTGACGATTACTGCTATAATGAAATTTAGAATTCCAACTCAATCTTTTATTAAATTTACTATGAGGAAGAGGGCATGATGATGATAGATTACTGACATTATCAATAATATCGAAACTATTATTATTGCGGTGGCGTTTACTGTATCTGCCGTTGTTGATATTAGATTTTAATGAGGAGCAAGATGGTAATTTCGATAGAATTGATTTATTATAATCTAAAGAAATTGAAATTGATCCTTCTTCGACGTTATTTCTTGTTAATTCAACCATTGATATTGTTTCGACTTTTTTATCTTTATTAAAAAAAGAAAAATCGTTATTAATGTTGTTAGTTTCATCGTTGTTATTAATTGTAAAGGAAGACGAGGATGTTGAATGATGACTGGTTGAATTATCATCATTGAAGGTTTTTTTAGTTGATGACGAAGGCATTGTTAATACACTAAAAAAATTAAAAGGGAAAATTTAGGTTTAATATCATTATTATTATATTGAATATTGCTCGAACGCTATTAGATATAGATTTACAACACTTACTTGTAAGTCATTATCCATTGAATGATGTGCGCAACAACAGGTATTAGGAAATTCCAAATGAAAAAATATAATAAATTTATATTATGATTAAATATCGTGTCTGTCCTTTGAAATAATCCATACATTAAGTGCGCAGGTAAATAAATAATTGCAACAACAACTTGTCCTAGCACCGGCAACGATAAATTTATACTGCTTTTTCTCAATTGAACCAATTTACTTTGTAACTCGGTACTTCTATTTCTATTGCCTTCCATCAATTCATTCATGTTTTCCCAGACTATGCGAATAAATCTCACCCAAACTATCAACATAATCACGACATATATAATAATCCAAACTATCCAAATCAAATTGTGTATGGTGAAAACTTTATTGGCCATATCCAAATTCATTTTATCAGCATAGTGACCAGTTATGCCTGCTAGTGATATAAAGGCCACAATTGGAATTATCATCATAAATAAACATACTAAATCTATCAATAATTTATTGTAACTAGAAGATGAAGTAGTCGATTTTTGGTACTCTTGTTGATGTCTTTGACTTAATGTTGAGGATGAACGCGTGTTATTGCCAAAATTGGTACCAACTTTAAACGCTGAAGTTGAATAAACTGATAATAAGAATGTAAATAAAAGAATAATTAATTTCGTGCAAACGATAAATACAACAAATAATACGGTCGAACCTTGTCACAACGGATTATAGTTATAACGGATTTTAAATGAAATTCTTTTATGGACCCGTTGTGATAAGGTTTGACCGTATTGATGACAATATTTTATAATAATAATTACCAATGCTTATTGGATATAAGATAGACAATGAAGCTGATAATGCACGTGACGATATAAATCCAACTTTTTTTTTAAAAAAAAAATATAAAGTTTATTATTAATTAATTACATTAGTTATAATATGATTTGAAGGAAATGTGGCGGGAAACACTTACTTTCTGCCCAAAAAATAGTCGGATAAGTATCGTATAATAATAATAAAGAATGAATAGATTGAACTAAAAAAAAAAAAAAAATTCGAAAATAATTATTTTTAAAAATAGAAATAATTTTCGAACCTTAATATTTCATATTTTCTAAAATTTATTACTTACAACTAAAATAAGCCAAGGCAATCCCGTGATAAGTATGTTGAGGTCTTAGTCGTAGGTAACCACTATATTTTTGGTTTTGCAACAAGAAAGAGTAATCTTTTTTGACAATCAAATAATAAAGATTTGCTATTGAACACGATATTAATAGGAAGCAATATCCTATCAGTATTTGATTAGATTTTACTAAAATATATTCTTCGGGACATCCATAAATATTCAACCTGAAATCACAGGCACATACAGGGTTTGTATTATTGTTACAAATTAACGAGAACGTTTTACTCATTTCTTCTTTCCTTTTGTTTTTTATTTCTATTTTTTAAATGAATGAACAACATTAATTTCCTTTTTATTTTTTAATAAAAAGAGTTTGAGATGATGATAAAATTAACGAGAATAAATAAATCAAAAGAATCAAAAGAATGTATTTAATGATGTCGAAATTGGAAAAAAAATTATTTTTTAAAAAAAATTCCGTTAAAAAAAATTATTTCATCAAATGAAAGTCAATTTATGTATTTATTAAACTGTTAAGGTATGATGGTGATGAGTTAATGATTTTAAGGGTATACGAATGAGTTAATCGGATGAGATTAATCAAGAAAAAAATAATTTTTATTTAATATTTATTATCTTCTTTCCTCTCTGTTTAATTTAATTAATCAAAAGGAAAGAAAACAATAAAATAAAAAATTTGGTTAATTTAAAAAAATTATATTTTATTGATTTATAACAAAAAAAACATTTGTAAAATTTGGTTTGTGATTGTTGACAACTTATTCCCTTATTTGGATGAATCAAAACATTTTTCTTTATTTTTTTATATTTTATAAATAATAAATACAATAATTACTATTATGAAAAACAAAGAATAAAAGAAGGGACAGAAATTCTTACAAAACTTGCACAACACGCACAAACATCAATAACATGAATATTAATATTAAATACACGCATGCATAACCAGGGATGTAACATCGACAATGTAGATCCAGTAATTCAAAATAAAATTAGGGGGGGTTATTATTATGAACGAGAGAACTTTGAAGGTGTATATAGAGGCTTGGTAAACGAACAAGATAGAGCAAAAAAAATCTTTTTATAGATTTATTCAAGGAATAAGTTGACAGAAAATTTTATTAGTAAAAAAAGAATTAGGGGTGTGTGGTTTTTATTCTTTGAAAATCTTTTCTTTTTGTTAAAGAAAAATAAAAATAATAAAAATTAAAAAATAAGTAAAAAAAAAAAATAGCTTCTGCAGGCAGACTGCATTTAATTCTAACTTGTGTTATTATTATTTTTGATAGGTAAAATTCACTAATCTCTTTTGGTTTTTGGGATTAAAAAATTTCCCGATTAATTCAATAGCAATTGCAATTTCTTCTCTAATAACAAAGTCTGTAGACAAAGGTGTTCCCTTCCCTTTTAATCTAATTTCTTTCGCAGATTAATGGGACCTGAAAGTTGGAGCCTGGCCTTGTACACATGTTGGGTCCCGGACCAAGGTAGGTAGGTATATATTACAATCATTATGGTCATTGGAATATTATTTTTCTTTTTTTTTGGTTATACGAGCCCGTTGAACTTGTCTTTTCTTTCGTTAAATTTTAGTATTTTTATTAGATCTTTATTTTTACTAGATTAACAACAACATTTATGATGGTTTAACTCTTAAACTTGAAGATTTTATACAGAAATAAATTTATTCAAAAGTTGGCTAATTTTAAATATTTCTTTATTTAACTCTCAAAACTTGAAGACTTACACGTTCCTTAAAAGGAAAAGATATTCGAAGAAAAAAATAATCCCTGTCAGCTTATTCATTGAATTACTGTAAATAAACCTATAAAAGATTTTGCTCGAGCTTGTACATTTCAAAGTTCTACTATTTGTTCAATTATTTTACTAATAAAGCTAAAAAAAACTCTTTCTTTTCATTCTTCATCAAATTTAACACAATCCCCTAATTTCATGGCTGCACTCTTTTTATATTCGTTAAAAGAATTTTCGTATATGACCCAACCAGATACGCAAAATATTTAGGGGTCAAAAATTGTTATTATTAAGTTTTTCTTTTAATTCTTTTATATACATATACTTAGAAATCACTGGACTTCTAAATATACGGAGAAATATTGTTGTGTCCCTAAATTTTTACGTATGTACCAGGATTGAGTGGGTAACCCTAATGAGCTACTTTAGTAATATTAATATTTTTAAGTTGTTACTAATTTAGGGGCTTGCCCCTTTACGCCACTGATATGTACTTGATGCAAATTATAAATGAGAAAGAAATTTTTGGATTTTGGTTTCCAATTAGAAACCTCGTTTTTGGAATTAGAGTTATGTTTCACAATTGTTATTAATTCTCTTTGTTTATTATATGCATTGCAGATAAAATACAACAACAACAATAATAGTAATACTTTATCACCAGCAAATAAAGTAGCGAACGGATTAATGAACTGGTGTCAATCAACTCATAAGCATCAAAAATAAGCAGAGAACCAGGTAAATCACGTAGTAAGGTGGTATCTACACCCTATAAATGCTAGAGATATCTCTCTTCTGATACAATGCTTTTAATTACATCAAATGGTCCTTTGCGAGGTGGTTTGTCCTTGCACTTGTAAATAACACTTTAATTCTTTCCACTGGTAACGTCACTAAAGTTGTTGGTCCTGATGATAGCCATTATCTCGACAGTACTTAAATCTTGTGATTTACGATTCAGTACCAATGTGTAGGCTATTTTCTTGCAAAGATTATAAAGCTATATTGTAAATGTGATTAATTATAAATTTATTATTACTCAAAGACTCAAAACAAAGTTGGGATTATCCCTGCAAGTGATGGACTGTATATTCTATAATGATTAAGATTGATGTTATTAATTAGTATTATCATTATTAATCCATGCAGTCCATCCTTGTTTTACTACATCGGTCATTCCTTTAATAAGTTCCTTCTGGGAGCTGTTTGCAATCCTACCTTTTAAACATTTTTATTTTTAAAAAATATATATTTAGCTTCATATTCACTCACAATCACTACCTTAATATTAATTAAGTCAAAAGTAACAAACAATGAACGTTAATTAGTTTCAAAATAAAAATAAAAATAAAAAAAGAAAGAAAACTATCCAACAATCACACAAACGAAATCACTAAACCTCTAGCGAGAAAGGACTTTAAACCAATTGTCGTTGTTGGAGTTGAATCTGTCTTTTTTTATTATAACTTTAAAGAAAGATCGTCATTAGACATGTTACGCCACCTGGCGAAACCTTTCAATAATTAAGCAAGTCTTTAAACTTCAACTAATTCATTAATTATAAAAAAAGAAATTCCGCCAGTAAAATGAGAAAAAAAGACATTCGAGAGTCCATATTAACTGTAATGGATATATTGGTGGTATAATGAATGTCTTTACAATTAGTTATAATCACGATAAAGTTTTTTATATGCATAGAGAGATCGATGGCGATAATGATAACAAAAAACTTCTCTGATGACCACTTAATATTAAAAACAATAACTCTTAAAGATTACTAACCCATTCATTCTTGTTTATTCCATTACAATTCAACAATGTTTCTTTTAGAGGTTGGTTCGCGGTAGCATCCATAACGAATATTGAGAATGAAGATAAGTTTTATAAAGATGAAAATATTAAAAAGGTTGGTTTTCTAAATTCGTTTATCAGATGAACCACCGCTCTTCCTCCAAATCTCTTTTTTGATTATTTCTTTTGCTTAAGATCAATCCAATGATAAGAACTCTATTGAAGAATATCATTTCATTACAAGTGTAAGATGATGGGCAAAAGAAGTATCATGGGTTCTTCCGCGTTAATTAGTGACGAAAATAATTCAAAGAGAATAAGCTTTGTTTCATGACTGTGTTACACCATATGGGATAATACATAATATGCAAACTTTTAAACAATTATTTCATCCTCCAATTACAACTCAACTCTTTTATTAGAAAATTGCATCTAGAAACTTATGTCGATGTATCTTAATAAAATTGTAGTATTCTGAAGCTAGTCATAGAACATGATAAATTTACTTCAGATTAAGATATGAAGCTTTGACACTACAAAGACATGTGTCTTATTGCATGATCAGTTAACAAGACCATAACATCTAATAAATATCGAAAAGATACCATCGCGATAAAATCAGAAATTATGCTGATGTACAAGCAATCTCCAAATGGTAGGTATAGAACGAAAGCACCAGCATAAGAATTATACATGCAAGCCCGAGGTAGGAACGTGACTGTTCTGATAGCGGTGGAATGGCTTTAAGCGGTGAAAATTTTCAAAGGCCAACATGGATGGATAAATCTTGTATGATTTGTGCATAGGAACAAAATCGGCCATGAAAGTTTTTATAAGTCGTATTACATTAATATTAATATTAGAGGTAATGCAAATGAGCGGATTTATCTGTTTATTTCTAAATCTTATAATCCAAAAAGTTTTTGTAATTAGACTCAACATATTGGTTTCTGGTTATACAAAAATTAAATATTTTGATAGGTTCAGTAAAAATAGAATGATAAGAACTTTAATTTTATATATTATCTGGAACATTGATATGCTAACATTAATGTGGCTCACATCAACCAATACCTTCTTTATTATTAATTCATCTAATCCCAACTTTTTTAATTATTTTATTAAAAGAGGGTTCCGGTAATTATAATAGGGTCAAATTATTTATAATTTAATATTAATAATTTACAAATGTAACAATCATTAATAGGGTCATTAGTTTGGTTTAATAGGGTCAAATCTATTAGTAGTCAACTATTTATTGGTGACCAAAAATTTGTGCAACAAAATTTTTTCATTCAAAAAAACAAAAACCAATACTTCATATATGTATAGTAAATCTTTTATATTAAAAAAAATCATTAAAACATTATAAATTGTGAATCATTACAATCAGTTGATCAGTAAATTAATTGATCGGTAAATTTAATTTCGTTACAGTAGACAGTTTCAAAATTTTTAATATATTATGGTCAAGTTATGTTGTTTTTTCTAATGTTATCGCAAACCTTAGGATCAATCTATGAAGTTTTCGGGGGCCCTATTAATAGTTAATCTAGTTTTTTAACATTTATAATGATATTTATATTTTCATTATAAAATTACAATAATTTCTCTAGTGCTATCTTTTAATATATGATTCCCCTCTTACCATAATTATTCTTAATCCACACATTCTCTATTAAATTTACAAGTTATTGACTTAATACACTTTGCTCCAATTATATTATTTCAATAATAATAATAATAATAATAATAATGGTGTAATGATAATTATTATTATCGAATTTTCTAATCGAATTTTCCGAGTATGCCTTTTCTTTTCACAGGATTTCTAATTACGGTTCTTCTTGTAATTAATTTAATAAACGATGATTAGTATAAAGGCTAATCTATTAATAGTTTATTAATAATTTATTATACATCTTTTACGTCCTCGACTATACAAAGAACCTCTTTTCAGAATGGGAAGCAACGCATACCAACACTAAAAATTGTTAATTGGCAGAATTTAATTTGCAAATTTGGAAAGAGGCGGTGACACGGCAAAATTTTAGTTATTACTTGCGCCTAGTCTTTTATCAACAATCTTTTATGTCGAAGACAATAAGCATCGATGTACGCTGTACATAGAGTTAAATTAAATTCATAAACATGTGTAAATAAACACATAAATATGTATAGATGTGTATAAATAAAATATGAATAAAAAGTAGAAGGTTTTATAGATCTATCAGACTCAATATCACAAACAAGTTCGCCACTAACTAAACTATTCACCATTCAGAACATGCAGCGGTCAATTTATTATATATATGAAATTAAATACAACTAAAAATACATTTGGATTATAATGTGATCACGTGATGACAATGATATTCATCATCTCACAATCCAAGGAATATATGATGGCTTCAATTCAGCATTAATTATGTCATGTAAGTCGACCTACATGGTTAGTTGTCCATTTATATTTTGTGTTTCCTAATATAAACAATAAAGATTTTAATAATGATATATCAAATTAGTAATTTTTGATTTATCGGATTTCAACCTGTCAGTTTCATAATTGAACTTGAAAAATAATAATAATAATTTAGCTTGATTTGATTTATTTATAATTTAAAGATAAGAATAATTGTGTGTATGTGAATAACCTGCTGGTAATACATTAGATTGAACAAGAAAGGGTCTGGACTTTATTTTTTTTCCTTCGAAAATGCCCAGTTACACAGCAGACGCCACTAATTGAAAATTCGTCATATATAATTATAATAATTTTGTTTGAATTGCTTGTACTACATAACAAAAAATCTGCCATCATACGATTTTGCATTGGTAAACAATGGGGGTCATGTATATTTGTGAACTTTTTTTTTTTTATTAAAAACATTTTTAGCACCCTTTTTGAAATGTAACAAACAAGATTTTGGCTAGAACAAAAAAAATTTAAACAAATAAATGAAATTCGCAATTTATTTTCAAATATAAAAATTGAGATTTCATTGCAATAAACTAATTGGTTATTGTTATGATTATTATTGTTGTTGTTTGATGGAAGTTTGCGATATTTTTATTGGTGATTGAAATCCCAAAGATAAAATCTAATTAATAAATTCATTGTGAATTTGTTACAAATAAATCCGAACAAATTTAAACAATAAGATATTTGGGTTGATTGATAATAATAACAATAAACATCGCCCAGCATTAACACAAAAAAAATCCACATATTTAATAAGGAAATAAATCAAATTATGGTTTGTTTTTTTTTGTATTATAAACAATAACATCAGTAATGCAAACGATTATAGATTACATTGCATTAATATTAAATGCAAAATATCAGAAACACCTAATCGGTCACTATGGCGATTGGATACAAATAAAAGTAGTAATTTAGTACTACATGTTTTTATTGATAGATAATATAATTTTTCCATAATCATTTTACTCATTAAATACAGTTCACTCTTTCTATACAGTCAGTAAAAAAAGTCCGTTATAGGAAATTTGCTGATCATCATCATGTGATACAAGGCTTCTTTATCTTATATTAAGAAAGCTGATTGTTTATGCGAATCAAAATCAATTTTCTTTTAATCAATGATATAACTATAAATGTATTATTTACAATATAAACATGTTCTTTTTTCTAAATCATCAAATAAAATCTTTGAATATTTTATTATGAATAAATAATTTGCCAAATTATTAACAAAAATTATTATTGGATGAAATAATTAAATCGCACGTTACTAAAAATAGGTTATAATGAGCTCCCACTTATATCGAAAAAACACATCATGCAGTTTTCTAAATCGTAAGTTTTTAAATTTGAAAAAGATTTGCAAACCATTAATAATAAGATAATTTTCCGAGATAGACCATAGAAAATTTAATTAAGAAATCCGTCAAGTAAGATTTTAAATAGTTGATTTAATTCTCAGTTCGTTATAGAGCGAAAATCGTTATATAAAAGGCCGTTATAGGGAGTGAACTGTATATATATATATATATATAAGTAAATTATCGAATAAAAGCAAACTCGAGGCATATGCATTGATAGGCAACTGTCTGAAACTAGAAGTTTGTTATATATTTCTATGGTTACTATCAATAGGGAATTTTATAAAGTTAGTTAACAAAATCATTCTTTTTTAAATTAATACATTTTAGATCCAGAACTTATTGTGAAAAGATCTTGAACCTGAAACTAAAACTTTTATTCTATATATTCTTCTTATGGTTATTATTTAAATTATTAATAAGAATTTTTATATAAAGTTACAAGGTTTTTAACAAAATTCCTCATTTTTGGCTCTCGTTTACCTTTGAAGTCTTGGAATTCTTTGGGAATTATTAAAATATGACTTTTATTATCTACAACCAGAATTTCTTGTTTGAAATTACAAGATACATAACAACGGAAAATTATTATAGAATCCATAATATCCCAGACTGTAATATACCTCAAAAATATATTACAAGCTCCATTTACATTTCTATTAATGCTGGATTTGCAAGATGTACAGTTGAAGATCTTTAAACCACCCAGATGACCCCACAACATCTGCATGTTTTTCTAGTGTGTTTTTCAATGCAGATGATAACCTCGCACCAAGGGTACTTGTGGAATTTGTGGAATAAAAATGGTAATGTGACCAGGTCAACATTTGTCTTGCAGTTTAGAGTGTATTTTCTAGAACTGCTTTTTTAACCATGTCTTTATTTTAAACTTAGAGAGCAAAATTACATGGCGGTTTTTGCACAATAATCCTGCTAAACTTCAAATGACATTCATTCACAAGATTACAAATTTTATTGTGGATCCGAAGCATGCACCAATGGAGCTTTTACTTCCTACACTTATTTTTATTTGCTCTGCTATGAATAGAATCCTTTTCACATTGGATTATATCATAATGCAATCACAAGCAATGTGTTCTATTAATATCCCCTTTTCCTCATTATATAACCTCTCCACTTGGGTTATATCCGGTCACGAAAGTTCTCACTGCTGGATCAAGAGAAATGATGCCATGCCTCTATTCTCTTTAACCATGAAAATTTAGGAACTTGACTATTAACCTTAATTTCACCAAGACGATTCATGGTGAGATGAAGGTCATAATTTATTCAGGTATTTATTCACTTGCTTCAATGTCTTTGAGAAATGAATAATGACCACGATTTCTCCCCATTCTCATGATAGAATGGTAATTTATCCTTTTTAGATCTGAATTTCAATTAAAATTTATCCTTTTAAAGCAATATATTTGACTTGTAATTTTTAAAAGGTCAATTATCGCTGCATCACTAATGTCATGTCATAAGGTGTGATACTCAATCTTTATAATTTTTTTGTATAAATATTTCTATTTGTTTTTTATGATTAATTGTGGCCAGGCATTGGTTGTACGTCCAGTGCATAGTATCAATACATTTTAAGTTTTTTTTTTCATCGAATTAGGTTAAAGTCTACCCAGAATGGTTTATATCCTCTTATATTCAAAGTAGTCAATTGGTTTTTTAACACAATTTCAATTTTTCAAAGAAAACTTGAAAAGATAAAGATTAATTCTATATTAATGTTACGATCCATTAAAACCTTATCTGTTAATTAAAAGATTTTCAGGTTGTAACGGGTTAGCATTATTATTATTATTATGATTATTATTATTAATATTATTATTATTATTATTATTATTATTATTATCTAGCATGTGAAAAACCTTTCTTAGTAATGGATAATGCTAATTATTGATTGGGACTCATTTATAAAATTTCCAGAAAACAATATGGAGCTCGATACTAACCATTATAATAATAGTTGTATTCTGAACCTTTTGGTATAAATCTTCTGAACAACCTCTTGATGATAATTTTCATATAAAACTTTCACCATACTCCGGCCAACCTCTTAAAAATAACTTTGTTGATATGAATCTTTCTAGCTATCAATATAATCTTGCTATAGGGAGAGTTAGAAATGGGAAATGTCCAATGACTTTTCATTGGACCATTAGACATGTATACCCAACTTGTCCATTCAGGGGTGATTTTTGTGCAGCTTTATTGGCAATGGACAATGGACTTCTATGTCCAATGATCAATTCATGTAAAAATATGTTTGGTTATTAAGGTCCAATTACTAACAAGTTTACTAATACACCTTAGAAATTGTTCACATTTTAGGTTTGAATATGGTGATCAATGTGAGGATATTCTAAACCAAACAATCTTAAATGGAAAGTGTTTTTTAGATGCTGGTATTGATGTTGATGTTGATCAATCCTTTGCTTCCTGCAGATGACAACAGTGCAAAATGAAATTTAAGTAGTTTATTTGTAAAGGAACTTCCTGCATCACCTTATGCAAAACTTTAGATAATAAAAATAAAATTTTTATTTTAATATTTTCCGTTAATTAAAAATTTTTTGTTTTTTTTACAAATTTATGTCACAGTCATATGATGTCCGTTGATATGTCCAATGTGCATTGGACTTGGATGTGTCCAGTGCCAATTATGCTATAGGGAATTCGTTTTGACAATTGATATTGGTTGATATGTTCATATTAATGGTGGTGCCGAAATTATTTTAGCAAATCTACAAAAATTAGGGATGAAACTTGAAAATTACCTAAACTGCGGCGAAACTTTTAAACTGGCCAATTTGTTAATTTGTCAAACTTACGTTTATCGAAGTGCCGTCCAATCGTATGTCGGGCATGTGTTCCGGTCTCTTATTTTATTTTTATTTTTATTATAAAATAATGTCACTTTTGACAAGTGGACTTTTTATCAATCAATCAATTAATTAATCAGTATTAAATATTTCTATATTATAACTCTGAGTCTTGCTTGAGAGTAGAGGCAGAAAAGTTAGTATAAAATTATTTCTTTACGAACAATTCGTTTGTAATAAACAATTTTTTTCAAAAAAAATCTTTTTTTTGGTCGGAAACCAAATAATTTTCCGCTTGGATTTCGTCTATTAGGAATCTCGTTAATTCCACCAAAAAACTTTCATGGGCAAAATTAGGCCTAAACAAAATGGCCTAAATGCTTAAACTATGGGTTAGTTTCGGCCACCATCACTAGGTTACATGTATATGAATAAATATGAAAAGGCAATAAAGCAGGTTGTGCTTGCGGCTGCTCAACTAAACTTCCAAAAGTTTGCTGAATTACGTGAATCTTTTCTCTCTAGAGCAGGACATTTTTTTAATGGCTCAGTTAGTAACAATGGATGGTGGATCAATGAGTATGAGCAAGCGTCTCAAAAAGGAAAGTAGATTAAATAAAAAAACTTTCTATTGCTGGGATCATAATTAAAGTTGATGTCTGCAATTGATTTGAAATTCTCCAATTGGTTTCAGACTCTTATATTACATTGATCTTTGTGACATAATGTCCGCTTTGTTGAAGTCTGCCAGTTTGCATCGTATTAACACATGCAATAAGAAGGATGATTGAATCACGGATGATAAAATAATATTAATATATATACATGCTCAAAAAATTTATTTATTATGATGGCGAAATAGGTTTATTCCGATTTCGATTTCAACCAATTAAAATTTTCAAAATTCGAAATTGAAATCGATGGTGGTCCTGATGTTTGAGTACTCAGTCAATCAATACCCATAATCGATGAATAATCCGAAATCGAAGTCGAAAATCGAAATCCTGATTCAAATTTCTTTTGAATTATCTCAAGCAATTCTGATTCTCAAAGTCTTTATTCTAAGAGTTCTGAAAGACCTCCTGACAATGTTTGGACGCATTTTAATAAATATATTCTGGAAAGTAAGATTCCACTTGTATATATTGTAATGATAATGGAACAAAAGGAAGTCCAGATTTGATGCAGAGAACATTTAACGAATAGATGTCCAAATCAACCTATCTAAATAAAACAATTTTACCTTACATGATGATTTTTTGGATGAAACAGGTTCTTTGACAACTTCCAATTCTTTAGGAACAAGAAGTTTATCTAATAATAATCAAAATCAAAAGAAATCGAATGATTTTTATTTTGGAATTTTAAATTACTATTAGAATTTCAAATCGGATTAATCCCTTGATTTCGAAAGTTCCGGCCATCATGTATGTTCCAGGTTTCTTTGAAGATTTTGGTTCTAGGATTATTATTATTTAAAGATATGAATAAACTATAAGCAAAAAAATTTATCTTTCGAATTTCGATTTCGCCATGTAATAGTAATAGTAATAGTAAGTAATATCATTCTCCCAATAATAACATTAATGGTATAAAATCATACTTTCCATTCTTAGATAAAAAATAAAATTTCTTTTTCGTATAAAAAAAACAACAGCTTTGTTGTATGAGTAGTAGCGTTTGTCTTTGAGTCAAAATCAAATTGAAATTTATAACTAAAAAAATTTTTTTCTTGTTTTTAAAGACAAAAATAAATATATTAATATGAAAACTTCTTAAAAATCCACAGCTGCTAAAGTAAACTTTTTTTTTACTTAAAAAACGACAATATGTTCTCTGAGGCACATTTTATTGTAATTGCAAAAAAATTTATATAGTGGAACAAAAGCATAGTACAACTCTTCATGAAAAAGTGCTCGATCGGTAGAGAGAGATTCAGTATGGTATAACTTTTGCATATGGTATGGTATGGCCCATATTTTTCCATACTAAGTCATACACAATTTTATTTTAAATCATTTTTTGGGGAATGTGAAGGGAAGCATGTTAGATTTAAGTATTGGTATGGTATGGTATACAACCATACCATACGTTCTGCAAGAGTTATACCATGCTGAATGTCCTATACTTGTGCTCGATTGGTCTTTTTTTTGTCCGCTGATCACTATGTATGACTCTCTGATTTATTCGCGGATTTATAGATATAGATTACTTGAATAATATTTTAATTTTTTAAAAAATATAATATAATGTGATATTTGATCTATAAATAGATGTACAATTAAAAATTATTAATTCTATGAATTATTATTTTTACAAAGAGAAATTAATACTATTATTAATTAAGCAACAATTAAATAAAGCATTGTTACAGAAATAACAAATAATGATGTAGCAACACTGTATAAATTATAAAGGGAGAGTTCCAGATCAAGATATCCAGCTGAAACAGGATCACTTTCTTGAATCTCTGCTACAGTTGCTGAAGTAACTTTCTTGACCACCACAACAGTACTTGGTGGAATGTAAGTTGCATATGTTGTTAATTGTCCATTGGTCCCTGTTGAAGAGGTATAAGTGGTGTACCCTGGGAAATATGATGTTTCCGTAGTGGTGTAAGTTGTGAATTGTGTTACGGTTGATTTTTTATGGCTTGAGTCTGTTTGTGATGTTGTAGCTTTATTTGGTTTTGGTGGATCTGTAATTACTTCATTTTCTTCTGATGTACTAACCACCGTTGGACTATTTTTTTTTCACAATAAATTGATTGATTAATTTTTTAAAATTAAAAAAAAATAGAAATATCAAATTTAAGACTTACTCTGTTGATTTACGTTCACATCTTGGATCATCAGCTTTTTCACATGGTTCTTGTCCAGGTGGATATGTCTTAGTAGTTTTACTAGTAACTAATTAAATTAATTAAATTAATTATATAATATAAATATATTAATTCTGTAAAAAAGAAAAGAAAAAAGTTATATAAATATAAATTGTAGAAAAGAATTACCTGGTGGTGGATCAGTAGGTTTATTGGTGTCTATTTAGTAAAAAGAAAAATCATATTTTAATATATTTTAATAAATTTTAATAAATAAAATTTATTTTCATCAATAATCATTATTATCTCCTTTTGAATATATATATGCGTGTGTTTCTCTTTTTGAATATACCAGTGGCATTTGGATCAAAATTAAACCCAGTTGAGCTAGTTGAACTTAAATTATCAGTAGCAACTGTAGTAACAACTGGGCCATCACTGGACTATTTGTATTGCTAGTAGGAGTTAAAGCTATTTGTATGTCAGTGTTAATTACAGGATTACTACTAAAGTATTTACTTTGGTATTTGTATCTGTTGGATTTTGTGTATTAGGCCCAGTTACTACAGTATCTGTTGCTGGATCACTACTAACTGTATTAGTGTCTGGTAGATCAGAAGCAGTAATGCTAATAACTATATATATCATATTTATATTTTTAAAAAACTATCTATCTATCTAGATATACAACCATCAATATATTCTATTTATATATGTATGTCCTTCTTTTCAACAAAAAAAGACTTACCATCAGATTTTGGTGCATTTGGGTCATCAGATTTTGGTGCATTTGGATCATTAGGTTTTGGTGCATTTGGATCATTAGGTTTTGGTGCATTTGGATCATCAGGCTTTGGTGGGTCAGGTTTTGGTGGGTCATTAGGTTTTGGTGCATTTGGATCATTAGGTGCATTTGGATCATTAGGTTTAGGTGCATTTGGATCATTAGGTTTTGGTGCATTTGGATCATTAGGTTTTGGTGCATTTGGATCATTGGGTTTTGGTGCGTTTGGATCATTAGGTGCATTTGGATCATTAGGTTTTGGTGCATTTGGATCATTAGGTTTTGGTGCATTTGGATCATTAGGTTTTGGTGCATTTGGATCATTAGGTTTTGGTGCATTTGGATCATTAGGTTTTGGTGCATTTGGATCATTAGGTTTTGGTGCATTTGGATCATTAGGTTTTGGTGCATTTGGATCATTAGGTTTTGGTGCATTTGGATCATTAGGTTTTGGTGC